>JASDQU010108929.1:131943-147309 GCA_032191745.1 Picea mariana
GCATAGTTAGGTTAGGGTCCCATATCAACATGGTTGTTTCTTCTGGTGGATCAAATTCTTCTTGATCAGAAACATTCATACTAGAGCCGCTTGATTGTTCGGTCAGGGAGAATTCATCTAGAAATCAGTTGGCCATCAAATTCCTGGCATGCACCGATTGATGGAAGTCTCTTTCAGAGTGGTTTTTTTGGTGATAAGTGAAAAAAGAGTCGGATGTTACGTTTCCCCAATCAATTTTTAAGTTGGCTGGGGGAGGTTCAATTGCTTTGAATAGGGGATTTCTTTTAAAGAAATGCTTATAGGGCCTTTGGCCTTGGTTTTCGTCCCCTGCACTTCTTTTCATGTCTATGATTTCATTTGATAACTTCTTAACCATGCATTGTAGATATTCTATGTCTCCATTACCCTTTTCAAGTCCTTGTTCTATTTGTTTCCTTACGGGTCTGGTTAACAAGAGTCCTCTTCTGGGAGGAGGTTGAACTTCTTTCTTAACTAAAGAGACCTGGCCTTCTTTACACCCTTTCATCTGGAACTCTATCATTTTGGCTTCTTCAAAATTTTCAGTTACGGTTATTTTGGCAGCCCTCTTCACAAACACGGAGATCGAAGCTTGGAGGGCATTAGCATATACTTTGATTTGCAACTCCTGAGTAGGTTTAGCTTCGGGCTGGAATTTTTTTAAGATGGTGGTAAATCTTTGATTAAAGTCTTTGACCCTTTCCTTTGAACTCATGGTGGTGGTGAACAACTCAGCCATCACAGCTCCTATAGTGGTTTCTTTGGAAAATTTATCTAAAAAATCCTTTTGGAACTTCGTCCAACTAGTTATGGATCCTACAAGTAAGTTGAAATACCACATGGAAGCCCAATTATGGAAAGTGTAGGGGAACAACCTGCAAACTACGTCTTCATGATGAAAATTCATCAGTCTGATAGCTAGTATGCATTTCTTGATATGATCTTCAGGTAGTCCTAAGGCCTCGGGGTCAAATTTAGGAAGTAACTTCTCTAGATGTCGGGGAAGGTTATGGACTCACCCTGGGATGGCAAAAGAATCTCTGGCCAAACAAGGTTGATTTTTTTGAGGTGGGTTTCCCCTTTCTTCATCATGGTCTTTGTTGTCTTCCATATCTTCGAATCCTGAGTTAAACTCTTCCTCTTCTGAAAAATTGTCTGGCTCAGAGACGTCATCGGCTGGCATTTCAGGGATTAGATTAAGAGGATGTTCGATTTTCGTGATGGAGAAATCTATTAGGTATTCTACTATGTGCACAAATACCTGGTCGGGGGTGTCGACCACTGCTCTGCTTATTTTTTGTCTTCGAGGAAGTATTGGATCTAAAGACAACACACAGATCTGATGGGCGTATTCTCTTTTTATTCTTCCAAATTGATTTAATTCCTTGTGAGGAAGAGTGTAAGGTATATCAAGGAACAAGTGTTCTTCCTCGGGCTGGGGTGAGTTACTCATTTTAGGAGTACTCAAGGTGTGTGGGTTGTCTTGGGAATGACTAGCCATGCATGTGGGTTGTTTTGAATCTACAGGTTGTATGAAATATTATATGAAATATGTATTTAGCCATTCATTCTTCAGGCCCTCCTTCAAGCGCCAATTCTGTTGATGGGTCCTAAATCCCTTTAACTCAATATCAGGAACCAAACCCGCCACCGAGTCCCAATTAGACTCTACAGTGTTTAATGGTGGAATGGTTCTCCAGATCTTGCAATCTGACCGAAATAATCAATGGGCTTTATGTTTTCTTGTGAAGGTTCTCTCCTTCGGTTTGAGCGTTTTCCTTTTGTATTTTCTCTTAGGTAGGACTAATATAAGATAAAGTTGATATAAACCAACTAGGTAACAAAGTGGGAACAAACTAAACTACTGGAGAAGAGGCTGAGTTTGGTATAACCCTTTAATCTAGCGTGCAGGCACTGATCATCTACCATAGGCCTAGTACTAATATGTTAACTGTGTTAGTATTCCAATTACTGACTCAGATACAAATTATCAGAAGAAAACATGCATGTGATAAACGATGGCAAGTAAAATAATTCACTCGACTCTAATCATCAATCACATAATAACACAAAGATTCATTTTCATCATTGAAGAAAGAACTGTAAAACATTGCATTAGATAACTTATCAATAGATTTAATAACTCTTACTCGTTACAACATCCATTCATGAGATGAGATAGGAAATAGTTTTTCTCCACATCCAATCATACACACATTTGATGAAAACATAAACTTGTCTCTTGTCTAGAAGGACTTCTCAATTAAAGGCAGCTCAAAATAATTCTTAACAAAACCAAAAATGAGAGTTTCTTGCAACAACCATCGACCCTCAACTCATCGGTCGATGCTCCTATTTATAACACAAAATTCACTAAAAATAACGGCTAAAGTGAAAATAAGTAAACCAAACTTTGCCACATGGCGTTCTCTCCTATGAATTTTCTATGAGTCATCTCAAGATATCACTTAAGAGGGTGACTCTTCTCGTACTTCGACCACTTGATGAACAACTCCTCACAGGTGTTGGCATATGGGAATCTTTGATGTTCCATCGGGGTCGTGTGAATCTCTCTTATCTCTACCGCATGTGCCTGATACTTGACTAGACTGGCACTTAACTGCTGCAGCATAGCTTAAGCTTTGATCGGGTGTTCCATAAATTGTCGCACTTGACCAGGCACTGTGTCTGCCACCTTTGCTAGTTCTTCGGCCCATGATGAATCTTTCTTGGTGCACGATTTGACTATGTCGCTTAAGTCGACGAAGTCATCAGGCATGCTGACGCAGCCGCACTTGAAAGCACGTCCGCTCACAGGATCTTTCCTTCTTCCTCGGTCCGAAGAAATCAAATGTTCTTCTATTTCCCTATCGGGAAATCTTCACCCACAAAAACTCTCTCACGAGATCTCCCTTTTTTCTATCGAGAAATCGGACTTCGTGACTTCGCGAGGTCAGTGGTCGAACATTGGAATCTCGAATCCCTGAAACCCAACAACAGTCAACGCTGACCTTTCACCTTCCTTTTCGGGATTTCTTCTATTGCAATTTCGACACTCACGATGTTGAACAGCTTACTTCCCCGACTCCCAAATCCCGATATGTCGATTACCCGACAGACGCACGAGTTGACTTTTCCACGTCCCTGTCACCTCGTTGGGATTTCGAACTTCGCTATATCGTGAATCTTGATGTTAATGTTTTGGGACTTCTCGCTATGAAACCCTGAAGTAGCGTGCCACCTGTCCACTGACTGACTTCTCCGTGGCCCCACACAAATCTCGTATCCGTCGGGATATCGTGTTTCATGATTTCGCAATTCCTGAAACCAACCTTCGATCCTTCCACTTGCGGAACCCCGATGGACGATTTCACGAGTTATCCAACGGTCCCTATGACTCAGATCTATGGTCCTGCCCCTCCTGAGATTTGAACCCTTTTGGGAATACTTTGTCGTATCTCCCCTGCTCCTCTGTGAGATCTAACGACTCACGGGATGTCGCGAATTCTCCTCAAGGAATTTCGACCATCCGTTCTTTCCTTGGCGATTCCTGCGAATGACCAAGTGTTCCTTTGCAAAAACTTGTCCGCCTGCGCGCAAACTTGCAACACCTGCTAAACACTCCACGGCACAAACTCCCTGCACTGTTCTTCAACGAGATTGAAAGCGTTACCCTTCCTGAGCTTTTCCACGACCTTCAAGTCCCCAGAAAACCTTCTTGCTCGCACTCCCTGTGGAAAATCTTCAACCACGTCCAAGTGTTGAAGTCTTTCAACTCTGCGCACTCCTGCAGCAGCAGTCTCCCAATTTCTTCACTCATATTCGCAACCCTGAGACGTCACTCAGCCTGCGCACTCCTTGCACGGCTCCTGTGCTCAACTTCACTTCTGGGAATAGAACAAAAGTTAAACTATCTGAGTCCTCCGTCAACGCACTCTTTGCAGACACTCCAACTACACTCCTTGCAGGAACTCTTGCTTAGATAGAGAAACAATTGAAACTAATTCCTACTTCCTTTCAGACTTCAAACTCAAACATGAAATCACATACACAGCATAAAAGAAAATGTATAACAGGAAGAAAACATTCATGAGCATATCATTTAACATACATACACAGAGAACAACACGACGCCATGAATTTGAATCCACTTCTTCTATTAATTCAAATATCTATACATGGGTTTTCTTACACAGCTCTCTGCTTCTCTTCTGTGTTCTTCATACACAAATGCTCATAATAATGTTACAATACACAATGAGGGTGTCTATATCCCGTTTCCCTCTTGCGCTCAAGAAGCTGTCTAATCTAGAATTAAATTCTATCTACCTGCATTAACTACTTTTAAATGCCTCCTACCTACTAAGGATGAGAGCAATCCACTCAAGGTCCATTACATAATACAAGTGCGCCTTCATTTAATTTTCACATTTATGTTCGCGCATCAATTTCAAGGGAAATTTCAAAAATTCGTGCTAGCACCTGCCCAACTGTCTTATGCTTCCGCGCTGGCTCGCTTGATATGGGAGATGCTCCTGCATCATACTCCCTCGCTTGAAAATTTTCATGGGCTCCTATCCATGAGCTCACGCACAGTCTGTCCATGCTTCTGGATCTCCGCCTCATTTTCCCAGCTGGCATCTTCAACTAGATGGCCCTTCCACTTGACCAAATACTCAAAGTATTCTTTCCTCCTGGTCTTCTTACCAATTCTTTTATCCAGTATGCGCTCCATCTGTGGCTTTTCTACAACTGGCATCTGCTTTGTCCACTGGATCACTGGCTGCTCACTTCCAATCCCTACTCCCTCAGCCTTATATGGGTACAAATCCGAGATATTGAATATCGGAGAAATTCCGATCCCATCGGGTAATTCAATCTCATAAGCATTTGTCCCGATTTTCTTCAAGACCCTACATGGCCCGATTTTCTTCATCTTCAATTTATTGTATGTTCCCCTCAGGAACCTTTCTTTCCTCAAATGAGCCAGAATCAAGTCACCAACCTCAAACTGAAGTTGTCTTCTGTGTTGATCTGCTCTGTGCTTATACTCCTGACTTGAATTATGCAGTCGCTCCTTCACCTGACTGTGAAGTTCCTTCATCGCCTCTGTGAATTCTTCTGCACTAGCACTCCTAGTCGTAGTCATTTTTGAATCCCTTAATTCAGAAATCCCTCTCGGCTGCATGCCATAGACAACCTGAAATGGACTCTGGCCTGTGCTCCTGTTTACTGAATCATTATATGCAAACTCTGCCTGTGGCAATATGTTGTCCCAACTACTGTGGTGTTCTGTCACCAAGCTTCTTAGCAAGTCTCCCAGACTTCTGTTTACCACTTATGTCTGTCCATCTATATGAGGATGATATGATGAACTAAACAACAAGTTAGTTCCTAGCTTCTTCCATAAGGTCCTCCATAAATGCCCTATGAACTTCGTATCTTGATCCGAAACTATACTCCTTGGAAACCCATGAAGTCGAATGACCTCTTTGAAAAACAGGTTCGCAATGTGAGTCACGTCACTGGTTTTCTGACATGGAATGAAGTGTTCCATCTTGGAAAACCTATCCACCACCACAAATATTGAATCAAATCCTCTTTTTGTCCTTGGCAACCCAAATATGAAATCCATGCTAATCGCATCCCACGGCTTTTCAGGTATGGGCAATGGTTGATAGAATCCCGCATTTTGCCTCCTTCCCTTTGAATGTTGGCAAACTCTACATCTGTCTACAAATATCTTGACATCCGCTCGCATTCTCAGCCAAAAATATGACTCATTCAGCTTTGCGAACGTTTTTCCATGACCAAAATGTCCTGCCAATCCTCCACTGTGTTTCTCCTTCAGCAGATTCTCGCTCATGGAGCATTTCAGAATACACAGTTGATTGTCCTTGAACAACAATCCTTCATGGATCATGTATTCTATCCACTGGCTTTTGTCCCTGAGAACTGGATTCTTAGCTACTTCATACGCTTCCTTAAAATCCTGGTCATATGCGTGCATTTCCCTGAGATCATAAAAACCCAACGTTTTGACTTTGAATTCCTGCAACAGCAAACACTTCCTGCTCAAAGCATCAACAATTTTGTTAGCAGTACCAGAAATATGTTTAATCACAATTGTGAAATTCTGCATATACTCAACCCATTTGACATGTTTATGATTCAACTTCTCCTATTGATTCACAAACTGTAGTGCATGATTGTCACTGTACAAGACAAACACTTTCGGGATCAAGTAATGCCTCCATTTCTTTAATGCCTGAATGATGGCATAAAACTCCTTATCATACGTGGAGTATTTCAATTTCACTTCATTCAGCTTCTTGCTGAAGTATACTATTGGCCTGTCTTCTTGACTCAAGACTGCTCCGATTGCAAATCCGCTTGCATTGCATTTCACTTGAAATGTCTTTCGGAAATCCGGCAACACCAAAACTGGTTGTTCCATAATCTTCCGTTTCAGCAATCTAAAACTCCTTTCAGCCTCTTCAGTCCAGTGGAAATACTTATGTCTTTTCTTCACTGTATCCATCATCGCTGCACTAATTCCACTGAAATTCTTAATGAATTTTCGGTAGAAACTAGCCAATCCATGAAAACTTCTCACCTCAAATATGTTCCTCGGTGATGGCCAATTCTTGATTACCTCCACCTTATCTGGATCCATCCTCAACTCGTCTGCAGAAATAACAAATCCCAAGTAAATGAGCTATGTCTTCATGAATGAGGACTTCTTCATATTTATCAACAACTTTTTTCCTGTTGTAACCTCTGCATCACTGTAGCCAAATGCTTCAAGTGTTCTGCCACTGATTTACTGAAAATCAGTATGTCATCTAAATACACAATGACATATTTTTCGATGAACTCCTTCAAGACTTCGTTCATCAACCTCATGAAGGTACTTGGCGCATTTGTTAAGCCAAACGGCATAACAAGCCATTCATACAACCCTTCACTGGTTTTAAATGTTGTTTTCCACTCATCACCTTCTCTCATGCGGATTTGATGATAACCGCTTTTCAAATCAATCTTTGAAAAATACTTTGCTCCACTCAAGCAATCCATCAGATCATCCATCCTTGGCAATGCAAATCTGTACCTGATGGTTATCTTATTTATCGCCCTTGAGTCAGTACACACCCTCCAGCCTCCGTCTTTCTTCGAATTGAGAACTGTTGGAACAACACATGGAATCAAGCTTTCCCTGACCAAAACTTTGTCCAACAACTCCTGGACTTGCTTTTTAACCTCTTCATTCTCTTGCGGCGTCAATCTGTACGCGGATTTATTTGGAAAGCTGGCTCCTGGTATGAGATCAATGTGATGACTCACACTTCTGATCGGTGGCAACGAACGAGGTAATTCGTCCACTACTATATCAGCGAACTCTTCCAGCAGTTCTTGAATTTCTTCTGGTAAGTCATCCACTCTTGTGCTGGTCAAAACAATCTTCGGTTTCCTGACCACAAAGAATTGTGGATCTTCCTTCTTCTTAACTTCTGTAAGAAGTTCCTTCCCACTCATGAGAAGTACAGTGTTTCTTACTNCATGTGTGTCCTCCCATTCTTCTCTAGGGTGTATGTGTTCATTCTCCCATCATGAATCACATTCCTGTCATATTGCCATGGTCTACCCAGCAATAGATGACAAACATCCATGGGAATAACATCACACAAGATCTTATCATGATATCCTCCTATCTAAATTCAACTAAACATTGTTTAGTGACAGTTACCTGATGTCCCTTTTGTAGCCACGAAATTCTGTACGAGCTTGGATGATCAATCATCTCCAGCTCCAGCTTTTCTACCATCTCTGTGGAAACGAGATTGTCTGTGATACCACTATCTACAATAACCTTGCATACCTTGTCCTTGGTCTTGCAAGCAGTCCTAAAAAGTCTGGTCCTTTGGATTGAACTCTCCACCTCCTTCTCAGGTGTCAAAAGAGCTTTGCGCATCATCAACGACCTTCCGCCTTCAGCATCTTCTACCTTAATATCCCGCCTCTGTGCTTCGGCGATGTGAGCTTCTCCAATATCCTTCTTTTTATCTGGACACTCATAAGACTTGTGCCCATTCTTTCCACATGTGAAGCATGTAATGACTCCACCTCTTCCTCTTCCTCTACCTCTGGTACGAGGAAAAGTATTATTGTCAGCATAATCTCCTCTCTGCTCAGTATGCTGTCCTCTCTGTTCAGCATATTGCCCATGCTATGAACTTCCACCTCTCTCTATTCGAGTCTAAGGTTTCTTCTAGTCTTCCTTGGGCTTTTGGTATTTTTCCTGGGCAATAGATTTGCCTCTGGGCTGACTTCTGCCTCGGCCTCTCTGACTCTGTCTTCGGCTCAGCTTCTCTTTCGCTTTCAGAGCCATTTGATAAACATCTTCCACCGTTTGGATGGTTACCATGCTCATCTCATCTTGGATATCATATCTCAGGCCATTCATATATCTGGCAACCTTCTCATCATCTCTCTCCCGATGACCTGCCCTGATGTTCAGCCTATAGAATTCCTCAGTGTATTCTTTCACTGACATCAGCTTCTGTCTCAGGTTCTGCATTCTCCTGAACAGAGTAATTTGATAATCTCTAGGGATGAATTTTGCCTTCAGCTTTGCGATCATCCTGTCCCAGCTTTTGATCTTCTTGCAGCATCTGTCAGCTTGTAGTTCATCCCACCACAATGCTACATGTCCCTTCAACCTCGTGACATCATGCTTGACTTTCTTGTCCTCTTCGACATCTTCGTAGTCGAAGTATGTGTCTAGAGATCTAATCCAGTATCGAAGCTCCTCTGCATCCAAGTTTCCCTCGTAAACTGGAATGTCCATCTTCGCTCTTGCACCCATCCTTGCAATAGCTCTGATCAAACGCTCGTTTGATGCATCTTTGGCTGCAACTTCTTCTTCATGTTCAGCCTCCATCTCGCTTTCGGAATCACTGAGATCCCCAACACTGGTTGTGCATCTTTGCATTGTTTCCATATCTTCGAGTCTTGCTCAGAGATCACGCATTTGTCTCTCCATAGCTGGATCTGTCATCTGCCTGCCTCTTCTTCTCAGCATCTCCCTATCCTCTGGATCGGGTGATTGCCTGTCTCTTCTCGGCGGCATGATGAATTCTCTTCTTCTCTACTACAAAAAGAAAAGAACCTTTATGTGCTTTGATACCACTTAACACAGCCGTGCTCACAAGCACGTCTACTCACAGGATATTTCGTTCTTCCTCAGCCCACAGAACTCAAATGTTCTTCTATTTCCCTATCGGGAAATCTTCACCCACAGCAACTCTCTCACGGGATCTCCCTTTTTTCTATCGTGAAATGGGACTTCGCGACTTCGCAAGGTCAGTGTTCGAACATTGGACTCTCGAATCCCCGAAACCCGACAACAGTCGACACTGACCTTTCACCTTCCTTTTTGGGATTTCTTCTATCGTGATTTCGGCACTCGCGATGTCGAACAACTTACTTCCCCGACTCTTGAATCCTGATATGCCGATTACCCGACACACGCGTGAGTTGACTTTTCCACGTCCCTGTCACCTCGTCGGGATTTCGGACTTCGCTATATCGCGAATCTTGATGTCAATGTTTCAGGACTTCTCGCTGTGAAACCTCGAAGTAGCATGCCACCTGTCCACTGACTGACTTCTCCGTGGCCCCACACAATTCTCGTATCCGTCGGGATATCGCATTTCGTGATTTTGCGATTCCTGAAACCAACCTTCAATCCTTCCACTCGCGAAACCCTCGATGGATGATTTCACGAGTGATCCAATGGTCCCTGTGACTCAGATATACGATCCTGCCCCTCCTGAGCTTTGAAACCTTTTGGGAATACTTTGTCGTATCTCCCCTGCTCCTCTGTGAGATCTAACGACTCACGGGATGTCGCAAATTCTCCTCAAGGAATTCTGACCGTCCGTTCTTTCCTTGGAGATTCCTGCGAATGACCAAGTGTTCCTCCATGAAAACTTGTCCGCCTGCGTGCAAAATTGCAACACCTGCTAAACATTCCATGGCACAAACTCCCTGCACTGTTCTTCAACGAGTTTGAAAACATTACTCTTCCTGAGCTTTTCCACGACCTTCAAGTCCCCAGAAAACCTTCTTGCTCGCACTCCTTGTGGAAAATCTTCAACCACGTCCAAGTGTTGAAGTCTTTCGACTCTGTGCACTCCTACAGCAGCAGTCTCCCAATTTCTTCACTCAGATTCGCAACCCTGAGACTTCACTCGGCCTGCGCACTCCTTGCACGGCTCCTGTGCTCAACTACACTTCTGGGAATAGAACAAAAGTTAAACTATTTGAGTCCTCCGTCAACGCACTCTTTGCAGACACTCCAACTACACTCCTTGCAGGAACTCTTGCTCAGATAGAGAAACAATTGAAACTAACTCCTACTTCCTTTCAGACTTCAAACTCAAACATGAAATCACATACACAGCATAAAAGCAAATGTATAACAGGAAGCAAACACTCATGAGCATATCATTTAACATACATACACAGAGAACAACACGACGCCATGAATTTGAATCCACTTCTTCTATTGATTCAAATATTTGTACATGGGTGTTCTTACACAGCTTTCTGCTTCTCTTCTGTGTTCTTCATACACAAATGCTCATAATAATGTTACAATACACAATGAGGGTGTCTATATCCCGTTTCCCTCTTGCGCTCAAGAAACTGTCTAATCTAGAATTAAATTCTATCTACCTGCATTAACTACTTTTAAATGCCTCCTACCTACTAAGGACGAGAGAAATCCGCTCAAGGTCCATTACATAATACAAGTGTGCCTTCATTTAATTTTCACATTTATGTTCGCGCATCAATTTCAAGGGAAATTTCAAAAATTCGTGCTGGCGCCTACCCAACTGTCTTATGCTTCCGCGCTGGCTCACTTGATGTGGGAGATGCTCCTACATCACATGCCAAACTCAGACAACCCGATATCCTTCATTTCCTTGTTGATTTTGATCTAGCTTTTCTTGCACTTGGCCCATTTTCTTGGATCTCCCAATGAGGCTTCCAAGCCATTCTTGTCCAATACTCGAAGGAATTTTTCCTGCAATCAAAAAATGAAATCCTTTAGAGACTGTGTATAGAGTAACACTAGGTAAAATACATGTATAAAGTGTAAGCATGAGAAATCCAGACTGGTACATACCTGTAAAGCTCGCTAAACCTAGTTATTTGATACTTACGAGATCTCTACAGCTTTCAAATCTCTTGCTTCGCTTCTGTTAGTGCCATCATTTTTCTCTAGTTAGGGTGGGTCTGTGTGCCACAGCATAAAAGATTGGGTACAAAATAACATGAGATTCGAAGTCACACCAGTGGCCGGTTGGCCCTTGGAGTCAGGAAAGGATGTCAGAGCCAAACATGTGTTAAGAGTACAAGTATGTTCCAAAAGAGTCAGGTCCTGTCATAAAGGAAGTTGTTAGGTGCCTCAGGTCGAGGCAAGCTGTTTAAATAGAAGTCACATTGGCAAGTGCAGCAACCATCATTAACTCATCATGAAGGCTGGAAGAATAAAAAATCACGACGCTCGTGTCATGCACGCCCTGCAACTCCTATCGGTTGTATCTCACATGCCTTGAAAAGTATTTGTCGTGCGGATGTGCCACATAAAATCTTCAGTTCTCTTCAAAACATCCAGTCGCCATGAATTCAGTGTTCCCTACCGTGTTTCCACCCACTGCCCATTCTGTTATAAATTCTGGATGTTCTTCATGTATTCTACTCACCATCCAAGCTTATGCACTATTGGTAGTTCATCTCGCAGGCTCAGATTGATCAATTTTTCCACTTCAGTCCCTCTCCAAGTTCCCTGCGCATAATACAGATACGTGTCACACCATGGGAACCCCTCAAAACATAAGAAGGGGCACATGAAGCAGCATAAGTGCCAAGCTTGAGCCCCAAAGCGCCCGGGATTCGTTCTTACTAGCAGTGGGCATTCTCGAGGTTTCAAAGTGAGGTTCCTACCTGCGCACGAAAACAAAGATATTGCATCATGTGAAGCCTGAAGTGAAAGAAGTTGTGCCAGAAGGAAGGACATTAGAAGACATGCCTCCCCAACAATAGATACCCCAAAGAAGGGGAAGGCTAAGGAAGAATAAGGAAGTGGTGGAAACCCATATCCCGAGCGAGCCGTGTGCAAGATCGGTTGCCGAGGAATTACTTATGCGTGTTATTCGACTAGATCCTGTTGAAGTCACAAGTCGAGGAAGTGGGAGCAGAACAAGGAGGAAAGATGCCATGGATGCTAAAGTTCGAGAGCTGACTCAGCAGCTAAAACAGGCAGAACTTGCCATCACCGAACTCTACCAAGAAAATAGATAATTAAGACGATAGTTGGCGGAAAAGACCCTTGAGGTGTCAGTATCATAGGGTCAGGAAGGGAACGTGACATGGATCAAGAGACAGCTCTAGGAAGCATAAGATACAATCGTGCAGCTGTGTGAAGCACAAAGGGAGTCAAAAGAACAAAATATCAAACATCTAAGAGAACGTGAAGTAGCCTAGGAGAAAGCCCATGCAGACCTTGCCAGTGCGCAAAAGAGACATGGTTAACTAACTCTATTTTGTATTCTGAGACGTGGCACAAATCTTGACAGTTTTGAAGATTTTTCATGTTTTTAACGTAAACCGAGTTGGTTAGACAAATAGTATAGATAGTGTCTATTGTATGTAATTTGAGCTCAATTGAAACCTAATGTAAAAGTCCTGAAACTTTAATGAAAGGATTCTGGTTGTAGCGGTTGGATGTATCGTTTCTTTTCTTTGTGTATGTATTTCTTGTGTTATTCGTCCATAGATTTTCCTGTCTGATTTGGAACATATTTTCGGGCCTAGGATTCGCTGCGTAGCACCCCTTGTTCGCACCATTCAGACAAACTGTATTTCCTCCAAGTTAACTCTGAATTCATCATCAGTGGTGCTCCAAGTTTCTTTGTGTATTTTCCTCCCCGAATCTTTACAATTTAATTCATCATGGGTTGACGGCGAAGGCGTGGAGGGTGATGTGTTCTATCGGTAAATTCAAACGGTCCTTTTGAAAAACCTCTGACACCGATTGATTTCATCGTACAGTTCTGATGTGGCGAGACTGGCTTGGGACACATGGCAATCAAAACTGATGACTTAACTCGCGAGTATTAGTCGGAGTCGGGACTTTCCTCCAGTTGTGCAATCTTAAACTAAAACTGGGATCGTCGATGCTGAAACAGTGTCAGGGATCATCGATCAGGGGTCAACCTATCATGTATTTTCATTTGGGTTAGCGTATTCAAAAAATCCCGATGCCAAAAGGTTTCGGGAGTTGGTGATTGGAGAAAAACTTTTAGCATGGTCCGACCATTCATCGCGGTTTGGTCTTCTCTGTTTCGCTAAGCGTGTCGGGTATCGGCCATCGATGATATCATTTCTTTCTTCGTTAACGTTTACTCTTTTTTCCTTTCACCGAGGCCAAAGGGGATTGGTTGTCGGCGATATCCTTGTGTGATGCTTGTCGCAAAATAAAAATTCATTTTACCAATGCCAGTGAAGATCGGTGCTCAGTGACTGCGGTTTTTTTTTCGAGTGGTTTTCTTTCATCTTTTAATTCCTTCCGATGCTGATTTTGGGCGCATCGGGTGAAATGTTTTGGCTGATGATTATTTATTTAAAATTTAATCCTTTTAATTCATGAGTTTTTCATATATTCAAACAAACTTTGAAAGACTTAATGAGAGTCAAGATGATAAGCAAAGGCAACATTGTTCACAATGAAGTCGAATTAGATAGTGCAAGAGATCAAGTGGTACCCAAAAAGTGAAATTTGGCATAGGATTTTTAGGGTGAGTTGAGTGCTCAACACTTCCAAAGTGGATTTTTTATGAATATGCACTTGTTTCTATTGGCAGGTGCTGAAGCATGTGCGAAAAATTCTCCATCATTTCGTCCCTCTGTCGCGTGAGAGCTTTCTCAAGCAACATATTGATAGAATTGTCTGCTCCGTCGTTTTTCTTTTCTTCCACCATGGAGGGTTTCTTGGGTGTGCAAGAGCGATTTTATTGAAGAGAGACAAGATCAAGACCCAAATTTCTATACTCGGACCTCGTCGGGGACATGCACTGAAAAAAAAAATGATCAAAAGCAGCCTTCTCTGATACCACTGATCCGGATTATTTTCGGCATGAAATGAGAGCGGAGATATAATAAATAAATATACAGAGATATATCAAATATCCAAAAATATAACATAAATGTATCAGAGATGAAACCATAAACAAAAAGATACAGTAATACAATTTCTATTAATGAGTGAAAATGTACAAAGACTGTAAAAATACAGAGTGAAAGACTTGCTAGAATGGTGGCAACTTATCTTTGAGAAGAAATGTGATGGCTACTCACATTTGCAAGATAATTTTACAATGAGGCTCAAAATGCCTTTTTATCATAAATAAAATCCAAAACCCTAACCCCGGAAGATCAAAATCCAACAGTTTTGTGGACCTCGTTTTGGGTATTTTGGTGTATCAACTTCCCAGGGGCGTAAATTTGGCATACGATCTCCGTTTGGGGCGCACGATATCTTGTTGGAAAGGTATCGTCGAGGAAATTAATTTAGGGGGCTCAATTAAAGCTTTTGACTATCAATGAGAAGCTCTATCCCAAAATACCTTCATTTAGGCCCTCAAAATGGCCCCGAAAGTTAAAAACTGCTAAAAATAGTAAATTATCAAAATTGCCAGAAAACTATTTTGAGCCAGTTGGAAAAGGTGGGTGGCCACCGATATCCATATGGATCAATATATAAGCCAAATTTCAGAGGGAAGGTGAAGTAAAGAAGGAACAAATTCAAGGGAGGATAAATTCTTTTGATGATGCTTTCTAAGGTTGAGGTACAGGTTGATGTATGGTACATGTTGGCATAGGTTATTGGTATAGGTTGTTATAGGTTTATTACAGGTTGATTGGTACATGTTTACAGTAGTATATCTCACAGTGATAGTGTGACAGTGGTTCCATCATTCTACTTCTATGTCAGGGCGATTGGACGGGGCAAGGATAGGTGGTTGTAGCCACCTTTCGGTTGTAGCCAGAGAACATAGGGGGTTGTAGCCTCTTTCTGGTTGTAGCCATAGAATTGGGGAGTTGGAGATTCCCTTGGGTTGTAGCCTAAGAAACTAGGGGGTTGTAGCCTCCTTCTAGTTATAGCTAGAGAATTGGGGAGTTGGATCTTCCTTCAGGTTGTAGCCTAAGAAACTAGGGGGTTTGAGCCTCCTTCCAATTGCAGCTGGAAAACAAAGGAATTTGGTGCTTCCAATGAAT
>JASDQU010108930.1:12794-24643 GCA_032191745.1 Picea mariana
TTTAGAAGGATAGGTTTATCAAAAATATATCCATCATCATTGTCCTCATCAGTGTCACCATTATCATCCTGCAAGTTGTCCTCCTCCAAGTTGACATCATCATCCATTGGAGCATTATAAATATCTTGGATCAACCTATTTGTCCCATCATCATCAACTGTATTATTAATATCATCACTTTTCATAGGAATAACGTGATCATGATTATCCACACGATTAAGTTCAGCGTGTTCTTTAGTATTATCTCTATGAAAATGTTTCTTGCTAGGTGAAATCACATTCTTAGGATGATTTTTCTTTAATAAGAACAATAGAAGCAATAAAATACAGTTAGAGTATATCACAAATATTATTTTGAAAGATAAATTAAAAAAAACACAATTAATGTATAATACCCTTAAAGATCTATAATAACTAATTACTTACCATGGGACGATATTCATTTCCCCCTTCAACGTACCCATTCCCCCCTACAATGCTTTTCAACTATTTTTAAAGGCAGGCTTCTTCCATTAAAACCCCTACATTCACAACAAGGGAAATAACATTTCCCATCACCATGAATCACCATTTTCCACTTTAAGATAATAAGCTCTCTTTTCTCGTATGGAGTTGACATTGTAATTACCGATTACAACAAATCCATTGAAACATTATAAGTACAATATACAAAAATTTTCAAATAATTTCGTATATTTTTAGATATTTGTAATGAAAATTATATGGCATGTTCAGAAAAAATAAGGGACAAAGCATGAAACATAAAATCAGCTAGAAAAAATAAGGAACAAAGCATGAAACCAATGCATTTCATATCCAACATACAACACTAGGCGTTATTTGGGAATCTAAATGACACTTGGTTCTAAAACAACACATTGACCTACACATAAACATACAAACATAAATGAATCTTCTAATAATCTCTTTGTTGCGATCCACCTACTATTATGATGTCAAAATTGATAGAAGTGAAAGAAAGAGTTTGGGGAGAAAATTAAATCATGACATAAGAAGCATAAAGACAACTTTAATTCTCATAAAAAAATGATGATGTAAAGAAAATTAATTTGAAGACAACCAATCAAAGTTGGCAAGCAATTCCTTGGCATGGTAGTGATAAACGATACACTATACATCCTTTACTAGCCAAGTTTAAAGCCTCATACATTGATTCATCTGCGAAATCACAATATTCCATTAATAAGAGGAGGTGGATCTATTATCACCCAAAATCACACTATATAATATTAAGTCCCTAATAAAAATTAGGTTACCTTTAGCGATACACAAGAGTATTGATGCCCAATATCACCAAAAAATCCATTGCTCTACACTTCTAGTTGGTTCTTTTCCAACTCAAGGAGGAAACCCTAAATGTAAATTTACTAAGGCAATGATACTTAGATATTCAAGAAGTTCCATGAAATATAAGAACAAAATTAGAGTGATTGAATCTAATTAGAGTGATTGTAGTTGAATCAATAATCCTTTTACTCTATCAAAAGTGGATAAACCATAAAATATTTCTGAGTTAAAATAAACCATAAAATCTGATTTAAGGAGTGAAAATAAACCATAAAATAGTTCAATAGCACGAAATTACTAAATCACATAGAAAAATTTTAAGTATTGACCTTCAAAATATCATCTATATAGAGTTTGATCAATTCAATGTTTCTCTTCTTGAAAGAGAATTAAAATCAAGATTTCATAAAAAACTAGAACACCATTGTATCAAAACACCCAAATGATTTTCACAAATGTAGAAAATTATTGTCGCCACTATAGAATTTTTTTTGTAACTGAGATATATATAGGATTGATTTTCTAAAAATGACCGTTTGATTCTCACACGTGCCATAGTTGGTCATTATAACGACTAAAGTTAGTCACTATAGCGACTAAATGGTGGTTGGTCGCTCTATCAACTAACTTTAGTTGTTATAATGACCAATGTGGAATGTTGGTTGCTAGAGCGACTAACAGTTGGACCCTGAAAAAAAAAGTATATTTAGTCCAAAAAAACAAAAAAAAATACAACGAAATTTTAAACTGTCGTAATATTTCATCGTAATTTGTGTCGAATGTAGTAGTGAAGTAGTCCCTTGTGGCCGAGCTAAAGCCTTCCAATTCAGAGGCTGATTATGATTCCGAGTGAAATCCTGAAGGAGGGAAGTGGATTATCTATGTTGAACCCAGTGCCATGGTCGCTACCACCAAAGTCCAGCAAAGTGAACCAGAAGAACCAGAGGAAGGGGAACGCCTCTTTCACTCACAGATGTGGGTCAAGGGGGCTATGGTTCATTTCATTGTCGACAGAGGTAGTGAGAAGAACCTGATTTCAGAAGAGGTCATCAAGCGGATGGACCTGCCAACGACACCGCACCCACAACCCTACACTATCAGATGGCTTCATCAAGGAAGATATCTCTGTGTTAGGCAACATTGTCATCTTCCCTATGTAATCAAGTGTTTCAAGGATGAGGTACTGTGTCATATTTCTTCCCTTGAAGTTTGTGATATTCTTTTAGGAAAACCATATTTGTGGAAGTGTCATGTTGTGTATGAGTCTATACCCCACAGTTTTATTATTAATTTGGGTAGATAATTGTACAGGATCCCATAGGTGGCACCGCCTACTTCCATTTCTTTAATCTCTGCTAAGAAATGAAGTAGGTCATTTCATAGACCAGGAAGTTCATCTTCTTTGTGATCGGTTCTCACAGTAAGTATAAGGTCACTGCCACATATGTGGCCTATAAAAAATGCCTCTCTTCGCAGTAGAAGAAAGTGGATGGGATCATGGAATAATAGAGAGACATCTTCACCTCAGCTACAAGGGTACCAACACACTTCCAAGTAAAATATCACATTGATATGACCCTTGACACACCTGTACCTAATGGGCCAGTCTATTGGCACTCTCTAATGGAGAATGAAGAAAACAAGCGTTAGATACAAGATCTTCTTCAAAAGGGGCACATCAGACCCAACTCACCCCCTTGTGAAAGCCCAATTGTACTGGTGCAAAAGAAGGATGGGACTTGGCAACTCTGCATTGATTACAGAGCCTTAAACAAAATCAAAGTCAGGAACCGCTACCCCATTCCCAGGATTGATGACTTTCTTGACCAATTCAAGGGGGGGAATTTATTTAGCAATATTGACCTGAACTCTGGCTACCACCAGTTTCCCATCGAACCAAGTGATATCTGGAAGACAACCTTCAAGTATAAAGAAGGTCTCTACGAATGGCTAGTCATGCCCTTTGGCTTAACAAATGCACCAACCACTTTCATGAGGTTAATGGATGATGTATTGAGACCCTTGACCAACTACTTTGTTGTATTATATTTGGATGACATCCTCACTTCAACAGAACATGGGAGGAGCACATGTGGAATATTCAATAGGTTTTGAGCACTCTACGACAACACAAGCTTTATGCCAACTTGGACAAATTCTCCGTTGGCATGAGAAGGGTCCAATACCTGGGATACATTGTTGATGAGCATGGGGTACATGTTGATCCAACTAATATCCAAGTCATCTGTGATTGACCAGCTCCGACCACACTGACCGAGCTTCGGAGCTTCTTGGGACTAGCCAATTTATACTGACGCTTCATGTTTGGATTCTCTCATACTACATGGGCCTTCATCCAAGTGACCAAGGGAGGTGTTAGGGCCAAGTTCATGTGGGGGAAGGAGAAACAATGATCATTCGATGATATGAAACATCACTTGTGCTTAGCTCCAATACTCTCCTTTCCCGATATGCAACAACCATTCGAGATTGAGACTGATGCATCTGACTATGTTGTGGATGCAGTTCTCACTCAGCATGGTCATCCTATGGAATATGATAGTGATACACTCTTTGGGACTGTCTGTAAATACCCCACTTATGACAAAAAAATTTATTCCATTGTACAAGCCTATCGCCAATGGAAACATTACATTCTAGGGAAAGAAACGATCATACACACTGGTCACAAGCCTATGCAGTTCATACAAACACAAGGGAAATTGCAACATGACTGCCATCAGAAGTGGTCCACCTACCTACAACAATTCCATATCAACATCAATTATAAGACATGTATCTTCAATCATGTCACTGACTACCTCAGTCAGCTTCTTGTGGCTGCACTCACCACTGTGTTTCAGTCCTATGGCCATGAAGCATCAAAGTGGCCCTAACTTTATCAACAAGATCCAGACTTTTCCACTACAGATAAGATCTTGGGTACACGCGCCACTATCATTGATTTTCACATTTAGGATAGACTCTTATGCCACCTGGGCCATCTATGTGTTCCTACAAGTGAGTGTGCAAAGATGATTTGGGAAGCCCACTATAGGAGGGTGGTAGGACATTTTGGCATAGAGAAAACTATGGTCATTCTTCAGAAAAAAAAAATTATTGGAAAAAACTTTGATAGGACGTCAGCAAGTATANGGAATCCATCTCAATGGATTACATGTTTAGCTTTTTGTCCACTAAGCACAGGAATGACTACGTGTTTGTGGTCGTTGATCAGTTTTCAAAGATGGCCATCCTCACATACTGTAAGAAGAATATCACAGTGACAGATATTTCCAAGATATTTTTTGAATGAGTTTGGGTCCACTTTGGGATACCATAGACCATCATCTCTAATCGATACAACAGGTTCCTCAACATCTTTTGGTCGAGTCTCTAGTCTCTATTGCACACCAAGCTCACAAAATACACTACTTTCCACCGCCAAACCGATGGCAAAACCAAGTTCATCAATCAGATGATTATTCACATCATGTGCATGTCCAATTACAAGCATCCCCGTACATGGGATCAGAGTCTCCCATATTTCCAACACAATGACAATAGGGCTCTCCTTAGTTCCACCATCCACAACCCATTTCATGTGGGTCTAGGCTTCCAAGCCTTGGGACCCATTGATGTTTCACTTCCTCTTTCCACCACACATACATACTCTTCCCATGATCAGTCTGCGATCAAGAAAGCCACCAAATTCAGCACCTCTGCCAATAGGTCAAGGATATTTTGCATAAATCCAATGCTAAGTACAAGAAGTTCCAACCTCAACACAAGGTATGACACCAGTTTGAGGTTGGTGATAAAGTTTGGTTACATTTGTAGAAGGAGTGTCTCACCGGGTCCCATTGGAAGCTTCACCCACTTCGTTATGGGCCTTACACAATCACCAAGGATGTGGGTAGCAATTCTTTTGAGATCAACAATCCACCATTCCTTGGTATGCATCTAGTGTTCAATGTGGACCTCGTTCGGCCATATTTTCCACCGTTATTGGACACCTCTGAGATCATTGAACAACTAACCCCATCGGAGCTCAACCTTGACTACTTGAAACAATAATCCACTGATCAGATCGTCGACACACATGTCAATTGCACTCGCTAGTAGTGGATCCAACTTTATTGGGTTGTCAAGGCAGAGAAACTCTTACACCAATACAAGTGGCTCACCCAATCCAAATCCAACAGACGTTTCCTCACTTGATGGTGAAAATCAACACAATGGAGACCGTTTTTTCCTAAGTGGGGAGGATTGATCTAGGTGGATATTGGTGGCCACCCACCTATTACAACAGGATCCTTGTGTCCATTTTTGTTCATCACGTCCGTTTGTACTGCTTTATAATTGTGAGCTCTACGCTTTTGGGGTTGTCTGAAGCCCCATACATTCTCCAGGTGGATACAATGGCCTCTCGTCTAATCCAACTAGCTTATTTTGTATGTTTTCATGTCGGCACATGTTGTTGTACTTTCAGGGATGTTTTGGGGCCGTAAACATTTTTTTCTATCTCACCATAGTAAAACTGTAGACGGAGTTAGAGTCTAATGAAGAAATGTGTATTTCTTTGAAAGACCTTTCCAATGGCTTATCATGCGCCTAAAACAGAGGTCGTATGAAAAAGTTGTGACTCTAGGAAGTTGAGGTACCAAATTACACCAACTTACCCATAGGGCCCACATGACTTTTGGCATTTTACCTTCTAGGGTTAGGTTTTTGGATTTATAGGGTTTTTGCATTCATGAGTAATATGAAAAGGGCCTTTGGAGCGTAATTGTAATCCATTCTTCTCAGATGAATGCGCGTAGGAGTCACATCTCTTCTCAGAGATAGATACCACCATTCAAGCAAGTTCGAGTTCTGCAGTTTTACAGTTTTGGCCTATTTCATTATTTAATAGAAGATATTGTTCACCAGATATTTGTGTTACTATTAATATCTCTATGTTTATTGTATTCAGTCTGTTAATCAGTTTGTTACGCTCCTAAATCCAGATCATTTTGAGAGTCCAAAGAGTTAGCTCCTCAGGGGATTTCTGTTGATAGGATTCAGTAAGCTCAGAAGTCAAAGCCGTTAAGTAATGAGAATCATAGATATGTGGGTCTACATGGCATATTACAAACTGTTAGATAGAAATACTGAGAAGCTATCAATCTATGATGACGGGGCTCAGTGACTCCGTCACAGGTGATGTGGCCTCCTTGACGCATGCCATGTGTCACCATGTTTTGGATGATTCACATACCCATTGTTACTATTAGAGAATGACACCTGTCACCCCCTATTGAGGCCATGTTTCACCCCTTGACCCTCACCACGTGTCATTTCCAAGTTCATGGCCTCCTGGAAAATGTGTCTAGTGATGTATATGGGACTCCGGGAGTTTGGGTAACTTCAAGAGTTTGGGAATTTTGGGGCATGTTATAGTTTGGGAATGTCCAATAAAAAACTTTGAATGCCAATTGTCGAAGGTATAAGGCCACATGGTGAGATATCGAGAGTTCGTTAGCCTGGGAATAACATGGTAAAAAGGAACGCTCAACAAAGATCGTCGATTGTCGGAAGGATAAGGACACGTCGTGATACCTAGGGACTTCAGGGATTTGGAAAAAGGTGTCTAAATGTCGAGAAATGAAGCCCCCATTTAACCATATATCTTGGCGGAGGATGTGAGCTGTTTGTCCCCTCCATTGTTCGACGATCTAAGAATTTAACAACACTTTTGGAACTCCCAAAGTCGGGGAACTCCTGAAGTGCTGAAACCTTGCTAACGCAGGTTCTTAACTCCCAGTTTTCAACCCAAGGTCACAAGGAAGACCCCACTAGTTGGTTCAAGCACACGGTAATATATGTAAGCTTCGGAGAATTTGATTTAGAGGGATTTTCTTAAGCAAGGGACCGATTATGAACAAGGGAAAGAGAAAATTTGATGCCCCTCCCCTAAAAAGGATATTTATGGGTTGGGTGTGTTACAAATTGGTATTAGATCATGGAAACAACACTTGGTGTTGGCCCTTGACCAAGTTTTGAGGACCCTTGGTTAGGTTTGACCTACTTTTTGGACTTCGATAGGATTTCGAAGATGGAGTGCAAGTTGAAGCAAAGATTGCAGGATCTCAGCCCCTTTTTAGGGATTTCTGGGTTTTGGGCTTATGTAACGGGTATGGGGATGTCAACCCATGGGTTTACCCATGTTTAGGCCCCTTTTGTAATGTATAAATAGATTACTAGGCGATGTAGGAAGGGGTGCAATACCTTTCTAAGTGTTAGGGCAAGGGATCCATCTACATGATGTTATGTGCTAAGTGCAAGTGGTAAGTGTAATTGCTTTGTTCATACTGTGTGAGACTTACAGAGCTAAGTGCAAGTTATTGTAAGAGACTGTGGAAGGCTTTGTGTTGTAACTCGGGGAAGGAGGATATAACAAAGTGTGTAGATCTCTTTTCCTCTGCGGAGTAAGATCTCAAGGCTCTGTGCATGTAGTTGATTTACGGAAGATAATAAAAGAGAAGAAGAATTGGTGGACATAGCCCCGGGGTGGGGGTGAACCACGCATATCTTGTGTTATGGTTTTTTTGTGCTTTATGGTTTCCCTCTTGTTTATGTGATTAAATTCTTAGTGCACTGATATATTCTTAGAAGAATCTAATATGATAGCTTAGTGCTGAATAATTTTAATGAATGCTAGATTTTATCTATGTTGATGTGCTTATTGCTTGATTATATTGGATCTGTGTGAATACTGTGTTGCTCTGTTATTAGGGTTTTATTTGCGAAGTAGATACTGGTTAAATACTGATGAATTGTAAATACTAAGTTCTTTGTAACTATGTTGTAATCATAGATCGATGTGCTAGCTAAGTTTGAATACATATGAGTCCTGCAACCACCCCTGCCTCTACCTCAGGTGAGACTTCATCTGCTTCATAGGTGTTGTCAAAAGGGCCGGTGGTTAGGGTTTTGTTGCTGTGTTTTTGTAGCGTTGAACCCTGGGTCTACCCCTCTGCCAACACTTGCCCTGCTTGGGCTCATGCATGAGTCACATAAAATTTTTTTTAGAGAACTTATATGTTGTTGTTGATCGATGTTTTGGAAGTATACACTGTAGGTGGCTAATATTTCCAAATAATAAACTGATGTCACCTTGCAATGATATGTGTTCATGAATTGGTATATTAGTAACTAACATAAAAAAAATTATTTTCACTCAAGGAGTTAGTGAACAACAAGAGAAATACAACATAAAGAATGGTGACACATCATGAGTTGGTTGATATCTCCCATAATAGAGAGGAGGAATATGATGAAAGGATGGTGGTGTAAACCCCTACAAATTTGGTTGAAACTATAAGAATCCTCATGGCAGAATTACAGAGTTATAAGGCTAAAAATGAAAGGTTGATCAAGGAGCAGGAAAAGTAGACTAAAATTAATGCAGACCTACTAAAAATCCTATCAGATATACAATGGAAACTGCAACATGGCCCATATTCCAGTCATGTTTACAGGCTATTGGTTGTGGAGCCTGATTATATTCTTGATTCAAAGGTCTTTGTTTTAAGCCGTGTTTATACCCCATGAAGACTTTACACCCTAGAAGAATGTACACTCCTCCACGCGGGGGAATCTAGGGAGGGTTACCCCCCTTGTGGGGTTTGGGGGAAATTTAGGGTTTTGGGAACAGCGTTCCCCAATGGGGGTTCGAGGGAAAATCTCCCGAAGGAAAATTTTCCTTGTAAATGTATATTGTAATTTCACTGTAAATCTGGACCATTCATTATAAGGTCCGAGATATGACAGTAGAATTTATGTTAGAGTTTTTTTTCCTAGAAGGAAACCCTATTTTATGAGGGAAATGTATTGTGGCTATGTATCATTGTGAATATTGTATTTTGAGGTAGGATACTGTGAGAGAAAGAAGAGGAAGTTACAACATGTGTGTTGTAGGTTGTATCCCTTTATTTGTTGGATAATAATAAAGGAAGGAACTGGAAATTTCTTTGGTGGGCGTATCCCACACTAGGTGAACCATGTATATCTGTGCTCTATTGTATTGTGTATCATCTATGTTTTATTTCCTCATTTGTTTTATTTTATTTCTCCACGATCCTATTTTTATAACAATTGGAATCATATCAAAAGGCAACTCGAAGGAAAACAGGGTTCCTGGTTCGCATGGGAGAAATGGCGAAAGATGGAAAGTTTAGGGTTGATACATTTAATAGCCAAAACTACCAGTTATGGAATATGTAGATGGAATATTATTTAAATCAGAAGGATCTATTCCTACCATTTGGTGGAATAGAAAAGAATATGATAACCATGAAGGACTAAGAATGGGAGGTTCTTGACATAAAGGATCTAGGAACGATACGACTGATCCTACCAGTGTCAGTGGCTTTGAATATTTCTAAAGAAAAGACAACAAAGGAGTTCATGGACACATTGGATAAACTGTATGAAATGTTATCGGAGTCCAATAAATTATTTCTAATGAAGATATTATTTAATATGAATATGTCAGAGGGTGGGTCTATTGCAATTCATTCAAATGAATTTAATATAGTTACTAATCAACTAAGTTCTGTAAAAGTGAACTTGGATGATGAGGTCAAGGATATTCTAATATTGTTCTCATTGCCAGAAAGATGGAATGGCTTGGTCATGGCTGTAAGTAACTCTATCTTTGCTTCAAATACTTTAAAATTTGATGATGTTGTTGGTTTTATTCTTAGTGAGTAAATGCGATGAAAAATCACTCGTGAGACATCAGGTAATGAATTGAACATGGAGAACAGGGGAAGACAAAAGGATAGAGGAAAGGGCTAAGGGAACCGCGAGAATTCTAGGAAGGGAAGATCCAAATCGAGACTAGGAAATATATAGTGTTGGAATTGTGAGAAGAAAGGACATCTGAAGAAAGACTGCATAGCTCCAAAGAAACAAAGAGATGGACAATAGGAGAAAAATCAAGAAGTAAATATAACATTTGATGTGTTACAAGATGCTTTGATTCTTTCTGTAGATAATATATCTGAGCCTTTGGTAGTAGATTCATGGTATTCATTTCATACCACACCCAATAGGAAACATTTTCTATATTATGTTCAAGGTGATTTTGGACAGGTTCATTTGGGTGATGATGCGCCATGAAAAATTGTTGGAATGGGAAAGGTAAAAATAAAGGAAAGCAATGGAAACAAATGGTTGTTGAAAGAGGTTAGACATGTTCCAGATCTAAGAAAAAAATTGATTTCAAGAGGGCAGTTGGCAAGTGAAGGCTGTTTATTCGTATTTACATATAAGGTGTGGAAGGTCACCAAAGGATCATTGGTGATATAAAAAGGAGAGAAGGTAGCTACATTGTATTTATGTACAAGTATTACTGACTCTTCTATATCTTTATCTTATATAGGAGTGGATACAACATTGTGGCATCATAGGCTTGGACACATGAGTGAGAAGGCGATGTAGATACTTCACAAAATAAATTTGTTTCCGGATCTTAAAAAAATTGATTTGGATTTCTATGATCATTGTGTGTATGGAAACCAGAAGAGAGTCAGATTTATCTAAGTCAGAAAAGAAAAGAAGAGTAAAAGGTTAGAGCTTGTGCATACAGATGTATGGGGACCTTCTTAGGTATCATCTCTTGGTGGCTCTCATTATTATGTTACTTTTATTGATGATGCAACTAGAAAAACTTGGTTTTATTGCATTCAACAAAAATTTGATGTTTTTGATACTTTTAAGAAATGGAAATCTTTGGTTGAGAATGAGACAAGAAAAAGGTTGAAGTGTCTCAGATTAGACAATGTAGGTGAATATTGTAGCAAGGAGTATGATGATTACTATTCATACCATGGGATTCGTAGAGAGAAGAAAGTTCCAGGACCTCCACAAGAAAATGGTGTGTCAAAAAGGATGAACAAGACAATCGTGGAGTGTGCAAGGAGTATGAGATTGCATGCCAGTTTTTATCTGAAGATTTTTTAGATATTGTTGTTTACTTAATAAAAAAAGGACCTTCAAGACCTTTGGATGGTATAATTCCATAGGAGGCATGGACAGGTAAACATGTAAACTATTATTTTTTGAAGACTTTTGGTTGTCAATCATTTGTCCATATTGATAAATAAAATAGAACAAAGCTTCAGGAAAAACCCAACAAGTGTACCTTTATTGGATACAGTGTTAATTATTTCGGTTATCTCTTATGGGATTATGAAAATAACAAAATCATTAGGAGTGGAGATGTCATATTCCATGAGAAGGTTATGTACAAATATGAGTTGCAGGGAAAGAAATGGGAAAAAGAAAAACTAGAATACAAAGTGCTTGATGAGATCATTGACAAATAAATTCAAAAGGCACCAGCAAATCAAAATATACAACAACAAGATCAACAAGTACCTCAAAATCCTGCAAGTATTGTTAGAAGATCTACCAGGTTAAGTAGACACCCTGAAATATACTCTCCTTAATTGTATTATTTATTGTTGATCGATTCCGGTGAACCAGAATGT
>JASDQU010108930.1:25224-40194 GCA_032191745.1 Picea mariana
TTAAGTTTCACACATTTATGACAGAACAAGGTTATAGTAGATGTCATTCTGATCACTGTGTTTATTTTAAAAGGATAGAAAATGGAAGCTATATTATCTTGCTATTGTATGTAGAGGACATGCTTGTTGCAGGGTGTAATATGTAGGATTTAAATGTGCTCATAAAGAAATTATATAATTCATTTGCAATGAAGGATTTGGGTGCTGCAAAAAAATCCTTGGTATGAGAATAACAAGAGACAAGAAAAATCCCAAATTGATATTGTCTCAGGGTGAGTACAGAGAGAAGGTGTTGGAGATGTTTAGAATGTAGAATGAAAAACTAGTTAGTACACCTTTGGCCAGCCATTTTAAATTAGCTATGGAAATGTTTCCCAAGACACAAGAGGAGATATAATACATATACAGGGTCCCTTATTCATCAACAATTGGAAGCTTGATGTATGTGATGGTTTGCATAAGACTAAATACAACACATGCAGTGGGAGTTGTGAGAAGGTATATGAAAAACAGAGGTAAAGGACATTAGGAGGCAGTAAACTGGATTCTCGGGTATTTGAGAGGTACTGTTACTGATGCATTATGTTTTGAAGGTTCAAACAATGTTCTACAGGGATATGTTGATTCAGATATGGAAGGTGATAAAGATAGCATGAGGAGCACCATAGGGTATGTTTTGATTGTAGGCCGAAAAAAATAAGTTGGATTTCGAAACTGTAAACGTTTTTTGCACTTTCAACAACAAAACAAGAGTATGTTGTTGTTGCAGAGGCTAGTAAAGAAATGATTTGGTTATAGAGGTTTATGGAGGAATTGGGAAAGAAGTAGGAGAACAGTAGGTTGTACTCTGACAGTGAGAGTGCCATTCATATTGCAAAGGACTCTTCCTTCCCTTTGAAGACTAAGCATATACATATGAGGTACCATTTCATATGATCCGTCTTGGAAGATGGACATTTGAAGTTGGAAAATATACACACTACCCAGAATCATGCAAACATGTTAACTAAGGGAGTAACCAGGGAGAAACTCAGTTCCTTCTCAGTTTCAGCTGGTCTTCAAGAATCAAGGTGACTATGAGAAATTGTCCAGGTTCGAGAAGGATCATAGTCCAGGAGATCCAACAATGGTTGAGTTGTTGAGATCAGTCTCCAAGTGGGAGATTGTTGGTTCTGGAGCCTGATTATCTTCCTAATTCAAAGGTATTTTATTTTAGTCATTTTTATACCCCATGAAGACTTTACACCCTAGAAGAATGTACAGTCCTTCACATGGGGGAGTGTAGGGAGAGTTACCCTCGTTGTAGGGTCCAGGGGCAAGCGAGGTTCGAGGGCGAATCCCCCGAAGGAAAAATTGCCTTGTAAATATATATTGTAATTTCATAGTAAATTTGGACCATTCATTATAAGGTCACAAATATCATGGTAGAAGTTATGTTAGGATTTTTTTCCCTAGAAGGAAACCCTCTTGTATGAGGGAAATGTATTGTAGTTATGTATCATTGTGAATATTGTATTCTTAGGTAGGAGAATGTGAGAGAAAGCAGAGGAAGTTACAATGGGTGTGTTGTAGGTTGTATCCCTTAATTTGATGGATAATAATAAAGGAAGGACCTGGAAATATCTCTGGTGGGCGTAGCCCACACTGGTTGAACCACGTATATATGTGTCTCTATTGTATTATATATCTTCTATGTTTTATTTCTACATTGTTTTATTTTATTGCTCCGCGATCCTATTTTTCTAACACAGACATCATACCAAGAAAACTCCAAGTCCACCTGAGATACATAATCATGGTCCTAAAAGTGTCCACACTAAAAGGAGCACCTCAAAGAAGGCCCAACATGGAGACAAGAGACATTCAATGGAATATTCCTCTGGTGAGGACAGTGACAACTCTAAGGAATATTTTAGTGATAAAACTAGTTCCCATTTTGAGATAAGAGGAAAGAAGAGGAAACATTACAAGATTCGTGACCCTAAAGAATTCAAGAAATCCAAACCACCCACCTTCGATGGAGAGATTAAGAAGGGGGAAGAAGTATAATTTTGGCTCCTCGTCTTGAAGAAGTACTTCATAATCCATGACTACTCTGAAAACTTAAAGGCTCAGATAGCCATTTTCAACCTAAATGGGAAAGCCTCCATTTGGTGGGAATACCTTACGAATGTGAAAGGAGTCAATCAGAAGGACTTGTCATGGAAACAATTTGAGAAATAATTCAAGAAGAAGTACCTGTCAGAAAATTACTTTGATGGGAATAGCAAGGATTTATATGAACTCAAGATGGGAAAACTCACCATAGATGAGTATATCAACAAATTTATCGAGCTGATGAGGTATGTTCCCTACATAAAAGATGAAAAGGTAAAGATGCAACAATTTATTAGTGGCTTAACTTAGTCTAATAGGGACATAATTGATTTTGATGAGCCAAAGACCTTAGAGGATACTATTCGAATAACAAGGTTTTTCTATGAGAAATTCAAGACTAAGACAAAGCCCCATGAATACGGGAAGAAGAAAAACAATTTGGGATTCAATAAGAAGGCATTTAAAACATCAAAATTCAATAACCCTTGTAAGAGCTCTAGGATGACCCTTCCTACCACAAGCGTGTATCAACAAACTTTTTCATCCCAGAGTAGAAATAAACCATTCAAAGGAGTTCCAAGTAAGACTGATAACACGAAGAGAGAAACCTTGAAATGTTGGGGTTGTGGAGAGGAACGTCTACTGAGAGATTGTCTGCATAGGCAACATAACCCTGTGAGGGTCTACAACGTCCAAGAGGCTACAACAGTCAATGATGTGGCTAGGAGCCTACCACAACTTTATGTAGCCTTAGATAATAGAAAAGATGACCACCAAGCTTCAGTGGTGGAGATTGAAGGTACGACTACCAACCATCATGTTTCCATTTTAATTGACCATGGTTCTAATTTGAGTTATGTTTCCCCTCAAATTGTTGAGAAATGTAAATTACAACAAGTTAAACATGTGAAATCATGGATGGTACAACTAGCCACTGAAGCCAAAATAAAACTAATAGAGGTCATACAAGCATTCCAATTTATCTTGAGTGGGTTTCCCACCCAAGAAAACCTAAAAATACTTCCTTTAGGATCCTATGACATGTTTATTGGCATGGACTGGTTGGCTACCCACAAAACCAAGTTGGACTGTTACAACAAAACTTTGGAGTGTGAAAATAAAGAAGGAAGGAGGGTAACCCTACAAGGGATTCAAAATCCTGTCTCAGTGAGACAAATATCATCCCTCCAAGTGAAGAAGTATTGCAGAAAGGAATTTCCCTTGTATGCAATCTAAGTACTAATATCTGTTGAGGATGACAAACCCAACCTAGAGAGCCATCCCATATTGAGAGAATATAAATATGTATTCCCTGAATAGGTACCGGGCCTACCTCCAAGAAGGGATATTGAATTTTCAATAAAACTTGTACCAAGAGCAGTACCAATTTATAGAAAACCCTATAGAATGAGTACACTATAGTTGGATGAGCTCAAAATCCAACTGAAGGAGATGTGGGACAAAGCATACATACATCCTAATTTGTCTCCATGGGAAGAACCAACCTTTTTTGTGAAAAAAAAAGATGGGACACTCAGACTATGCATAAATTATAGACAACTCAATAAGATGACCATCAAGAATAACTATCCCTTGCCAAGAATTGATGAGTTGTTTTAACAATTAAGGGGTGATACCATCTTCTCCAAGATTCACTTGAGGTCTGGATACCATTAGCTCCGAATAAATTTGTGGTGGTGCCATTTGGGCTCACCAATGCACCGACCACTTTTATGTGCTTAATGAATAACATATTTAGAAAGTTCTTGGATAAGTTTGTATTGGTTTTCATTGATGCAATTATAATCTATTCCAAGAATAGAGAAGAGCATGAAGAACATATCAACCTAGTACTCCAAGTGCTAAGAGAACATCATTTCTATGCCAATCTTAGTAAGTGCGAATTTTTTGAGAAACAAGTTTATTACTTAGGCCATGTTATTTATGAGGAAGGAGTGGCAGTTGATCCTGAAAATATTAAATACATCATGGATTTTCCTACCCCAAAGGATGTATCTGATATCAGATCCTTTATGGGTCTGGCATGATAATATAGGATATTCATAAAATGATTCTCCAAGATTGGTTTCCCAATCACCTCCCTTCAGAAAAAGGAGGTTAAATTCATATGGACATCAAGATGTGAAGAAATATCTCAAGAGATGAAATAAATTCTAATCAATGTTCCTGTAATGAATATTGTATAACCAAACAAGGACTTCCTTGTGTGTATAGATTCTTGCAAGGAAGGGCTCAGAGGAGTCCTTATGCAAGAAGGACATGTGATTTGCTACGAGTCTAGAAAATTGAATGAGCATGAAGTCAATTATGTGACCCATGATATGAAATTGGTTGTCATAATGCATGCTCTAAAAATGTGGAGACATTACCTTTTAGGAATAATATTTATACTTATGACAAACCATAGTGGATTGAGATATTTGTTTGACCAACCAAAACTCAATGTGAGACAAGCTAGGTGGATGGCTCTTCTATAGTGAGTTTTATTTTGAAATCAAACATATCAAAGGAAAGGAGAATAGGGTGGTTGATGCCCTTACTAGAAGTATAAAATTATTTCACTTGGTAGTTGTAAGCACCAGTGAATCATAAATCAAAGAGAGGATCAAAATTTCACAAGAGATAGATGCATTTCTCAAGACCGTGACATCATACCTAAAGCGATAGCCCACATGGATGAATTATGAAGGTTATCAGATGCTTAATGATGACCTAGTGACTTACAAGGTCAGATTATACATTCCAAATTGCGATGACTTGATGAGGTTCCTAATGGATGAACTACACAAAAGACCATATACTAGTCATCCTAGTTATCAGAAAATGATCATGGCCACTAGAAAGATATTATGTTGGCCTGGATTGAAAAAGGACATAGTTGATTACTTGTATAAGTGTCTAGAATGTCAGTAGGTCAAGGAAGAACACCAACACACAGCATGTTTGTTTCATCCCCTACCGATTCCCGAATGGAAATGGGAAACAATCTCCATGGATTTCGTCACAGGATTACCAAGATCGACCAAACAGAACGATGCCATCATAATAGTTGTGGAAAACCTGAGAAAGGATGCTCAGGTCATACATGTAAGTTAACGTGCAAGGAAATAGGTATTTCCAACATCTTCATGAAAGAGATATTCAGACTTCATGGCATGCCTAAGGAAATTATATATGGCAGGGATATAAACTTTACTTAAAACTTTTGGAAATATTTCTTTGTTCGTTTCAAAACAAAATTGATCTTTAGTAAATCCTATCACTCTCATATTGATGGAAAGACAGAGAGGGTAAAACAAGTATTAGAGGACATGTTGAGGATGCATGTAATGCATCAACCCAAGAAATGGGAGAAATACCTACCACTGGTAGCATTTTATTACAACAATTGCTATCAAGAGTCACTAAAAATGAGTCCTTTTAATTCCCTCTATGGAAAGAAATGAACCATTCCAATCAAATGGAACAACCCAATAGATAGAGTTACAATTGGGCCAAATATGATAAATAAAATGGAACAACAAGTAATTCATATCAAGAAAAATATGAAGATAGCCCAAGATAGACAAAAGATTTATGTAAACCTAAAAAGGACTCCTAGAGAGTTCAAAGTAGGGAATCATGTGTATCTCTGAGTTAGACCCAGGAGAAGCTCCTTGAGGATGGGAGCTTGTGCCAAGATGGTACCTCGGTATTGTGGAACCTTTGAAGTTTTGGATAGAGAGGGACCAATATCTTATCGGCTAGCACTTCCTCCCACGGTGAAGGCACATAAAGTTTTCCATGTTTATTTATTAAAGAAGTATGTCTATGATTCAGGTGGAACCCGAGGGAGAGTTCCTTATAGAACCTCAATTCATAATAGACAGGAAGGAAACCCCACTTAGGAACAAAACCATGGCACAAGTCAAGGTGAAGTGGAAACACTTTGTCCCAGATGAGGCCACATGGGAATTGGAGGATGCCATGAGACATGCATATCCATTTTTGTTTACTTCTGTACATACAGAACACATCAACAGATAGAAAATCGAGGATGATGCTCATTTAAGGGGGAGGGGATTGTAATACCCTTATTTCCCCCAGTCTATAAATATAATTGTAACTGGCCAAGAGACTATGAAAGACAAAGTGTGTACGAATGTTTGATTTAATTAACCATTGTATAAAAGGGTCAATGTATGTGTTTTTGTTATTAATAGAATTTGGATATGTGTTGGAAAAATGCTGAAAGGGGGACAGTTTTCCAAGATAGACCATGGATGATATGAGAGATATGGTGAGGGGAAACCAAGAATGGTTGACATGACCCTCACAAGACCAGTACTTGCTAGGTGTAATTTCTCAACAGTTCTATAACCTAGAAATGAATTACCAGTCAGACTGGCAGTTGGAATGCCATCCTCAAGAGTTAATGAGGAGATGGAAAAGGGTACCGATATGTAAGGCTTTCAGGCCTAACCATGAATTGGGATTGGATCCATGCAACCTTACAAAGGAAGGAAAGAAATGGGGTAATTTGGGGATAGATATAGATCTATGACATAGAAATGTATATAAAAACACTATCTAGAGAAAAGAAGAAAGCATACTTCGACTCTGAAGTTGAAAGAAAAAAAAAGGTGAGTAGTAGGCTTGAACTGGCTATAAGAAACCATGGGTAGGGTTTGACTACATGCTGATAAATGGGGCTGATGAGTGAATAAGGAAGTACTTGTACACACCTCCTTTCCTAGAGTAGAGAAAACCACTTTCCCAGTTCCTGTGGGTGAAGGAGAGTAACCTTTGTCCTTGACTATTGTGGAGTAAAGAGAAGAAATCCCTCTCAGAGAACCATGGTCTAGCTCGAGGGTGGCCAATGGTAAATCTAGTTGGAGTGGTTGTGCCTATGCTTGGAAGGAAAAAAGAACCCCTTTCAATAGTTTCTTCACGTTTTCCATCTCTGATAAGTATTTTCATATTCTATGTATTATGCTGAATGTGGTCATGAAATATCTGAGTTTATAATTTAGTCCTTCAGTATTTAAACAGTTACTAGAAAAGCTATTTGATTTCTGTAAAATCTTGTATCTATATAATATTTTTGTTTATCTCAATTTTGTTTCGAGATAGTTACGAGATATGAATACACAGTAGGAAGGGGGTATGATCAACTGAAATGCTTAAGTCTTGCTAACCCTGTGAAGTTTACGATAGCGGGAGTGTCAAATTTTGAATTGTGTGGGAGAAGGGTACTTGTCCTTTAGACCATTAAACCATCAAACCGAGGGCTCGTTCCCATGTCCTTAACCTCCTTGTTATAGAGATGATATTACATTTATCCCTTAAGCTTTTCTGAGAGACCCATGTGATTAGGGTCTAGGGACCAGGCGCTAGTCTAAAAGGAGCTATCCATTCGGGACTTTGGGAATTACATCCCCATAATCCTCAGGAATATTCGAAGGCCATAGTTGCAAATCGATGAGGTTCGTCAATCTGGAGATCCAGTGTAGGCCTCTACCAACCGTTAGATTGGATGTAGGAGTGGAAGCATTAAGTGCTTCGATGATGTCTTACTTAGGGAGAATAGGAGCAGTCTAGCACCAAAAATCTTGAATGTCAGAGTCTCAAAGTTAATCCAAACTGTTGAAGCTGGCGGGACACGTGTCCACAGATCCACAGTTATCCCAGAGATTGGGTATTCAGATAATTAAGAGACGTGCAAGTCTCCCCCGAAGGTCTGTAAGACAGAGTGAATCTTGGCCCTAGATGCTAGGTACACGTAGCGACAGATCCAGCATGGTCTGGAGGAAAAGCCAGGAGACACACACACCAAACTCCTTAATGTCAAACTACCGAAGTAACGAAGAATTTTGATCCTTGAATCCTTCAAGATCATTTTGAGTCGTCGATCTAAAGGATCCACCTTTGACTACCTGACTAATTGGGAATGCATCATGGAGAGAAACGTGGCCCCTACTCTTCCCCCTTAAATTGTTAATGGTTGAAATAGGATCGTTGGATGAGGAGGTACGTGGAAAGCGATCCTGTAGTCCGTAGATTCCATAGTCTAGAGGAAACTGACCAAGAGTTTATGAAGTAAAAAAATGTTGAAGTTTCGATTACCGAAGTGGATCTCGACCGTTGGTTGAAATGGACACATGGCGCAAGATCCGAGGGTCCGAAGACTTAGCTCTTCGAGGGATTTGGATTGATATTATTCGGTAAGCTATGAATTTGAAGACCGTTAGATCTATGGATCTATGTGGGATCTTGTGGACCATTAGATTGAAATACTGAGCATATATCAATGTATCATGACATGGCTCGCTGACGTCATCCCAGGTAACATTGACCTGCTTGACGCATGCCATTTTTCACCTTGTTTTGGATGATTCACATGTCAATTTTCCATTTTGGATAATGACATGTGTCACCCCCTATTGATGACACATATCACCCCTTGAACCTCATTGTGTGTCAGTTCCTTATTCGTGGATGCCTAACCAACGTGTTTGGTCACCTATACAAGACTTCAAGAGTTTGGGTAGCTTTGGTAGTTTGAGGATTTTGGGGCGTGTTATAGTTTGGGAACGTCCAACACAAAACATCGAATGTCAATCACCGAAGGGATAAGGCCATGTGGCAAGATATCGGGAGTTCAGGAGTCTGGGCATAAAATGGTAAAAAGGAACGCTTGACAGAGATTGTTGATCGTAGATCGTTGAAAGGCTAAGGCCATGTGGCGAGACCTTGGGACTTCGGGGATTAGGAAAAATGTTTGTTCAACGCCAAGCACCGAAGCCCTATTTTGACTGTATATATTGGCGGAGGATGTGAACCGTTGATCCCCTCCGATGTTCGATGATCTGAGAATTTGACAATAATTTTCGAACTTCCGGAGTCTAGGATCTTTCGAAGTGTCGAAACCTTGCTAATGCAGGTTCTTAGGTCCTGGTTTTCAGCACGAGGTCATGAGGAAGGCCCCTCTAGCTGTTTCAAGCACACATTAAGATATGTAAGCTTCGGGGAAGATGATTTAGAGGGTTTTTATTAAGGAAGGGACAGATTATGAACCAAGGAAAGAAAAAATTTGATGCCCCACCCCTAGAAAGGTTATTTAGGGGTTGTGTGTGTTATAGTTGGCCACTTTGCAAGAGTTTGGAATTTAGTGGGATCTGAGATATCACCCTCAATAGAGAAAACAAAACCCGAATATTGAATTGAAGGTTTCCCAAAAGAAGATTTACAATGTTTCAACTATAGTTTGTGAGTGCACAATATGTCTAGAATAGTACACACATGGAGCAAATGATCCTTCAAGGCCTTGTTAAATACCAATATATCATCCAAAAAACTCAGCACAATTTTTCCCAAATGTGTAACTATGGAAATATCATTGATTATCCTCATGAAAGTGGCAGGGGCATTAATAAGACTGAAGGGCATCACCATCCATTCATAAAGCCCAAATTTGGTTTTCAAAGTTGTCTTCCATGTGTTTGTTGCATTCATGAGAACTTGATGATATCCCGCTATAATATCCATTTTGGTAAAGAAGTGGGCACCCTTCAAATGATCCAGTAAATCAGTAATGCATATTAGAGAGCAATGATTCTTGACTGTGGCCTTATTACGAGCTTGATAGTCTATGAATACACACCATTCCTTGGACTCCTTCTTGGGAATGATGAAGGTAGGATAGGAACAAGGTGAAGAACTCAATTGGATGTGACCGGTATTAAAAAAAATTTGGAGCCTCATGAGGAGAAAGGTGATAAGAAGGGCCATTGAGAAAAGTGGCTCCAGGAATAAGACCAATGGAATGTTCAATTAAATGAATGGGGCATAGTACAGTGGGAGCAACAAATAATATTCAAGGAATGTGAGTAAAGTGTTCGTATGTGACTAAAAGGCATGTGATGGGATATCTGACTTAATAGGGCACATCAAACAAAGGGAAATGAACTTGTTGAGACTGATTTGATGAACAACAAGTTGGCTAAAAAGAAAGGCATGGGATTTCAGAGAGGATGAGGTGAGGACATAGGTACGACCATATTTATGAAGATGATACTGATGATGGCAAGTATGGTATACAACATGAGAGAGTTCATGATAGGGAATATCTAGAAGCACATCTTAACAATCCAAAGGAGACACATCGCAAAGAACAATATCATAGAAAGGGCCGATGGAAAAAGTAAGGGAACAACATTGGGTCACCATCACACGGTGACCATCCTTCTAAATCCAACAAAATTGGTAGGGTATCGGATGAGGGGTAGTAGGAAGCACCAACCGTTGCACCAAATATAGAGAAACCAAATTATTTTGGCTACCATTGTCGAGGATGATTGTGGCTACAAAATTGCTTGATCTGAAAATTGTGAGTAAACAAAGGCGTTGGTCAAGAATTATGGGAATCATTGGCCATGAGCAAGAGAGAAGGTCCTGGCTCCATAGGATTCTTGAAGGTGATCATCTCAGGGAGATGTTCTATGCTCAAGGAGGACTTAGGAGCATCAACAAATAGAGTCTTGACAATATTCTGATGATGAAGAACATGACATTCAACTTAGGAGTGAAACTAATATTTGTGATAAGAACACCATTTTCTAGGTTTTGGTGAGGTGGGATAGGAACGAGAAGCAGGAGCTAAGGAGATCAAATTCAAGGAGTGATCTTTCATTGTATAGCCAAGGCCCAAAGAAAGAACTTATCTAAGGAATAGATTTCAAATAAATCAACCTCTCTACATATAAATAATAAAATGCCAGAGTTAAATTTAACAATAAGTACCTTTTTCGGATCTTGAATCTGCAACTGAATGTGGAGCTTAGTAAAAACAACATTGTAGCTTTGGAACGATTGGCCTAATTTTTGGCGGAGTTGCAACCAACAAGATCTGAGAGTCTGATGGTACCCTGGGGGATAGAAGCGATGTCACAAAGCTTGAAAAAAGGTATCCCAAGAACCAATAGGTGGAGGGGTTTCCACAAAAGGATCATCGAAGTCCACCACCCAAGAGGAGGGATATTTTTGTGAATCCAGCCCAGCTTGAGAAACCCATTCCAATTACAAACTAGAAATATTTAGCTTCGCTTCTTTTGTCATTCCTAGGAAGGTCTTGAAATAAGTGGATAGACTGTGTACCTAAGAATGAAGGACCTCACCATTCATATGCTTTGAGAACTTAGGCAGTTGGAAATGAGTATCCAACTGCAATGGCATTGGGGAGCTCTACTAGAGCTATATGAGTTCACTTAGAGAAAGATGCAGATTCTGACTGGGAGAAGATTGTTGAGATGTAGAATCCTTGGGGGAGGAGGCTCTACAAGTAGGTATTATCTTCATATACTGAAAAAACTGATTTTTGGATCTAGATCTGGATTAAACTCTGAACCATGTCGTGAAGCACAACATCTGGAGCTCCAAAGGGAGGGCGTAATAGAAAGCCCCGTCCATGCTCATGCTGAGAAGGCACACTAGAAGAGAGGGGAGGCATGGAAAATCCTAGCAAACCGTTGAAGTTGCAATTCACCACAAAGGATTGGGTAATGGAGGGATTTATAAAACCCTATAAAACCACCTCAAAGATGAAGGGTGGAGCCACCCCTAGTGCACCTCTGGATCTAAAAAACAGGGCGAGGGAACACACTAAAAATCCAAAAAAAAATCTCACTGAAACTCACTCGAGCAGAAGCATATTAGATCAAAGCTCTGATACCATTTGATCTACAATCGAAATACTCACGAAATTAACTAGAATAGGAAACAACAATAGTATCACCAAAACTGAGAGAAAAATGACCATCACTTTATTTAAAATAGGAGGTAGACTTATATATATGCATGTTATTATATGATGGATTGAATGGGTCAAGCTACAACTAGCTTCTAACAACTAGTTAGTTAGATCTGATCAATTCCTTCCTTGGGACTTGTGTCCAACTGTTCTTGTCCTCCAATAGGCTAAGATAGTGAGCCTTCCAGGAAACCAACTGGGTAAGGGAATGCGCCTTCCTTGGGATTCATGTGGATGTCCATTCGGTTGCCCATTTTTCAAATAATTTTTGCTTAGTTGTAGCTTGTTGAGTTCTTTTGAGTAATCTTGACATTCTAATTGCTTTACCTTCCAAACGTTCTAGACGAATCGATTGAGGCAATTTTAAACTAATTGCTTTACCTTCCAAACATTATGGATGAATCGATTGAGGCAATTTTAAACTCAATTTGTCATCTGGAATGCATATCTTCAAAATTCACCTAATAGCCATATCGATCACTTTCCAAAATTCATTTCAGAACTCCTTTAAATTTTACCTGATAGCCATATCGAGCAACTTTTGAAGTTTCTTTCTTTAATTTTTAGCCCAATAAGGCCATTTTGGACATAATTCTCATCGGTATTCTTTTTCTGAATACAACTTTCATATCAAATGTTGTTTTGATATTAAATGTTGTTTTAGATCTCCCATTGGACTCTTCCATGATCTTTTGAATGTATACTTTCAAATTCCTCCGGGTGAAACCATCGAACATGTTTCAAAAGCTATTTCGAAATATCACCATGCCACCCAAAGAGGCGATTGGGTCATTATTTATTTAATTTTGTTTTTTAAATCACTGAGTGAGCGGCCATGCTTATTTAATCTTCGCGTCTTTGAATTTTTTGTGGCGAACGTATCGGGCATTTACCATGGGACTTATTTTAAATATTTTCAAGATTCGACCCAATGACTCCTTTGAGTTGATTTCAATCCTTCTGAATAGCTGAGTCAAGTGTGTTTCATGTCCTTTTGAAATGGATCTTAATTTCAATCCAATAATTTTATTGGGTCCAATGAAGTCATCCGGCCATCTCTAGCCCTTCATGATAGGACTTCCAATTTGTCATATTAGAAAATGTCCGTCATTGCTTTTTTTGGACAACTTTCCAATTATAAATGTTTGTGATGATATCTTTGCGACTTTCATGAAATGTGGAACATTCATGGCCAACTGAAATGGAATCGATTCGAAAATCTTTCAAATTAAATTCCAAAATTGTTCAAACATAATGTTGACCGTCAAAGACGTTGCTAATAAGGCCATAGATCCGTTTGAAACATTCCTATCATCTCAATTAGGGAAAAGTGTTCAATTTCGCTACCATATCGTCAAATGCACTAAGGCAATTGGTCGAGACAAATTTCCTACACCTAATGCTCAAGAATAATTCTATATGTCCTCTTATCTCTTTCACAATGTGTGTTTCCAATTCATTATGTAGGATGGATTGGTTATTTACACCCAATTTTAGTCCAATTCATGTCTATTGCCAAGTCTTATAGGAACACAAATACATACATCATTACTTAGATTTGCAACAACTTTCTAGCCCCTTTGTATGGATTGATCTTCTGCATGAAATGTTTGAATTATAAGAGTCAACAATACATGTCTTATAGTTAGTCGATTTTATAAATTGGTGTTTTTATAAGAAAAACACTTACATTAGAGTGTTAGAGCACTAAAATATCCCCATACTCCTCAAGTTGATATGCTTGGGCAGTTGTAATTTAAGAAATTATCTCTAAAGTAATACTTGATGTTTTTAGTTCTTTCTTGGCTCAATAGTAGAACAAAGTTATTCCATAAAGCTAAGAAGAAACAAATAAAAAAAGATTAAATGAACAAAATGAAGTTAACGAAGCTAAGAGGAAATAGAGATAGGAGGAAGAAAGAAAAAATGAAGATGAGACACATCAAGAGAAAATATAAGTAATATAAGAAGAACCACCTGAATGGTACCTACATTCTCCTACAATCATGTTTTCTATGCAAGAGGATAGACTCATCAGAGGAGGGGACCTTCCCATCCCAGTGCCAACTAATGAAGTAGATAGACTAGAAAATTTTTCTTTTGATAGTAAAAGAAAACAAATTGTAATGGAAACTCATAGGAATTAGAAAAAATTCGAGGTAAAAAGTTGGCCTTAAAAATGTGCTATCAACATCAACTTTAAAAGAACCAATTAGATTAAAGATGGTGATGTCAACCATTGGTAGTTGTATGATAAAAGCACTTACATTAAAGTGTTATAGCACTAAAATATCCCCACACTCCTCAAGTCCATATGCTTGACACAGTTGTAATTTTATAAATTATTTGTGAAGTAATACTTCATGTTTTTAGTTCTTTCTTGGCTGAATAGTAGAAAAAATTATTCCATGAAGCTAAGATCAAAAAACTAAAAAAAGATGAAAAAGGGAAGATGAAGTTAAAAAAGCTAAGAGAAAATAGAGAGTCAAGGAAAAAAGAAAAAATGAAGATGAGAAACATCAAGAGAAAATAGAAGTAATAAAGAAGAACATATTGAATGGTAAATACATGCTCCTACAATTACATTTTCTATGCAAGATGATAGACTCATCAAAGGAGGGGACACACCCATCCCAGTGCCAACTAATAAAGTAGATACACTAGGAAAATGTGTCATTGATAGTGAAAGAAAACAAATTGTAAGACAAACTCATAGGAATTAGAAAAATTTTGAGGTCAAAAATTGGCCTTGAACAAATGTGCTATCAACATCAATTTTAAAAGAACCAATCAAATTGAATATGATGATGCCAACCATAAGGGTAAACGTTTTTGGAGGGAAGGAAAACTAACTAGTTTTTAAATGATATTCTTGTTTGTATAGGTTTACTCAAATTTCAATTGTGGGCACCCCTTGAATGCATATCTAAATTATGCATGCAACACTTATACACACAACATACTTTTGATAAAGCCATAGTCAGATACACTGGAAATGAGTGAAGAAATTGGTATTCTTGAAAAGAAGCACATTTTTTCTTCATATATATATATATATAGATATA
>JASDQU010108930.1:73053-89654 GCA_032191745.1 Picea mariana
ATACTTTGTGCGATTACTTGTATTCTTTTATTTCAATTCTATAACACCTTATAATTCTTAAAACCTACTATGTGCATTTGGATTAGAATTGCATTTGTGCATATTGCATTTTTCATTTGAATTTGATATCATAAAAATCATTAACATTAGGTGAGATCGAATATGTGGGATTTATTAGTCGAAATGAAGTAAGATTTAATTGGACCCCTTTTTCAAGTAATCCTGCATAGTTGATGATGAAAATTATTTTCTCATGTACTATTCCTTAAACCTTAAACTTGAAACAAAACTAAGTATATATAGAATAAAATTAAAAAATAACCTGAAACTAGAGACAATAAGATGAAGTTTGTAAAATATACATTCATATTATGATAATGTAAAGAAGGAAAATAATTTCCACTTGCCTCTAAAGGTGGCATGAGCCTTCATTGAGGATAGCTCTAAATATACAACAAAAGAAAAACAATCCATAGTCTTCTATCTTTTTAAATAGCTTTTCAATGGAAAAAATACCTAACTACTCGTGGTCCCATCACTAATGGGTACCAAGTACCCATTGTTCCTTATAAAGTGGACCCTTTATCATTAAATAATTGTCCACTACTATCCAATGGGCCTTATTCAAAGAGGATGGATGTATACATCAATTAACTAATTCATATGTAGCCCAAAGAAGGGAACTTACGGTAGCACCATAACATGCCCTCCCCTTTCGAAAGAAAGGTTTCCCTCAAGGATGAAGATGAGGAAATTGTTGTAGGATCATGGTTGGTTCCTATCTAGCATCGTTTGGTGGCATGTCTTTCCACCAAATCAATGTTGGATAGTTGGCTTGGATAGTTGGTTTTCATTGATGTCAACCCTTGAAGCAAGTCTGGTAGAAAATTCTTGTAGCCCCATAGGTGTGGTTAAACATCCTGAGTTAGTTTGAGGAATAAAGACATGAAGATTAGTGAATTTGCCGATAAGACTATCATAGATGGATAATACACATCATGTTGTTTTCAATGATATATGGCATGTCATGTGGTTCCTCACAATTGAGGAGACATGGCTTTGTGAAGTTGGAGGACCCTCATGAATATTCTAGAATACCCTAGAAGGTCAACAAAGAAGTGAATTATTATATAAGATCCTAGAAATTCATCAAGAAGTTTACTTGTCAAAGTGGTTGCAACTAGGAGTTAATTATGGGTAAAAGTTTTGAAACAAGAAAATAATTTAAAATAAATTAGTTGCAACAAGAACTTGTGAGTTTACTAAGTATGGGTAAAGTAGTTGCAACAAGAAAGTGGTTTATCCCTAAAATAGGGAAGTTGGGTAAAACAGTTAGAAGATGACCCCTACAGGAAGGAACTTGGAGAGTATAAATAAGAGAGCGAGAGACTCCCATTATAACCTATTGAGCACATTGAAAATCAATCTCATGAAATGTTTATTGCAGGTAATCATTGATAGATATAAAGTTGCACAAGTTTGAGGTAGAGAAGGAAGAGTCATGGCAAAGTTTTGTAGTTGCAGAGGAGAGCGGGAAAGTTGAGAAAAACCATGATTAGTGTCATCCCCGCAGGTCAGACAATAAACGTCCCGTGAGGCATACCTGTGAGTTTCTTATAGAATGTCACGCGAGGCCTTTCTTGACACCCACCTTCATCACACGAGGCACTACTAGTTCTAAAGATTGAGAAGTGAATCTAGTTGCAGGGTGCTGCTGTAAGTTCCACTCATTGCTTCATTATATTTGGAGCCATAACCAAATAGTCCTTTAGTATGTGGAGAATGGATTCTCTAGTGTGGAGTGTATGACACTACTTGACCCTTGGAACTGTGTGGTATATATGAAATGACCGGAAATTATTTTTGGCCTTAAATGGATTCATATGGGGTCATTTTGGTAGTTATGCAAACCCCCACCCACTCTCTGGGGTCTGGGCGACCTCCCAGTCTACGATCATTTGACTTTAGGTGCTAGATCAACTCATAGGATTCTTCTCATCCCTCAAAACCAATTTCAAAAGTCCTTTACCTTCCTTCCCAAATACTAAATACACTTTTCGAGAGCACTGAGCACTAGCAAGTTCTCCAAGGGACTGTGGTCCGAAAACCATGGGTTAAACCTTAAACCTCTAAAGAATTCAGAACTTTAGAGCTCCCGGGCTTTAGAAGTTTCTACAAAGTTACACTTCGTTCCTCCCAAACACTAAATTGGTGGAGCAATGAACATAAACAAGAATAAACGATCCACATAACCATTGAAATCCACGGCGGGGAATGACTTCAGGGATTCTGGATTCGGCGGTCCTACCCACTCCAACGTACTATTCTCCTGAAGTGTCGAACCAATGAATACGCACCAGTAACAAATCGATGGTTCTCATGATCTGACAAATGAATGGCTCTGATGTGATTCAGACTTCGAGAGTCCCAACATTCACATAATGTAGACTCTTATATGTCTCGAATTCCAAGGTTCCAGAGGAGCTTGCCTTCCTCCATATTTCCCCCTCCTAATCAACGGATAGGATGAGTTCCACTCTTCAGGACTTCAAAACTTTGGGGCTTTCGACTCCTATGCACTCCTTGAATTAAATCTATCAAACTGATGAAGTCCAAAGGAATCCTTGGGGTAAATCCTGTGTAACTTTCCTAGATCTAACGGTCAAAATGGATCCCTCCTTCTTCTGATTGGGTCTTGACTATTCAGCCTTTAAATGGGATAAATCTTCCTCCTTGAGGATTATGGTCCCTATCTCTTCTACGATTTGTTTATTTAGGTTCTTTAGAAGTCTGGCGCACTCCTTGCATCCTCTAAACCTTTGAAACTTAAGACTTAGAAATTATTCTAAGTCCCTCCTATGTAGTCATTGCGTTCGTTTACTTCGATACTCTTGAAGCATTTTTGAGAACCTTCCGCGCACTCCTTGCATTCACCATACTCAAACTCATCAATACTTGGCTAAGTGTTGGCCTAGTGCAAACCTTACAGGGGTCACCTTCAAGATTTGCACTCCACTAAATCAACCTCTAAATCAACCTCTCTTCTTTTCTGATCAATTTGGCTCTTGTACTTTCGACCTCTATCCTCTAGCTATTCCTTTATTTGATCATGAAGCTTCTACATTTCTGCAGTAGCGTCTTATGCTCCTGCACTTCAAAATTCATCTTGAATAAAATTTATTAACTTTGAAATTCATCTCAGATGCATCCATTACATTATATGGAATGAGATTTTACCAGTGCTTCTATTTGGTGAGTCATTTAATGCAAATTCTGCTTGGGAAATAATTTGATCCCACTAACTGTGATGTTTAGTGACTAAAATTCTTAGTAGGTTTCCTAAACTCCAATTTACCAATTCAGTCTGTACGTCTGTTTGAGGGTGATACAATGAAATGGAAGACAATTTTGTCCTAAGTTTCTTCCACAAAGTCCTCCAAAAGTGTCCCATGAACTTAGTCTCTCTGTCTGAATCTATGCTCCTTGGCAATCCATGTAATCGCACAATTTCTTTGAAAAATAAATTTGTTATGTGAGTATCATCATCGATTTTCTGGCATGGTATGAAATGTGCCATCTTCGAAAATTTGTCAACCACTATGAATATTGAATCACTTTCCATATGGGTTCTTGGCAATCCCAAAACAAATTCCATGCTTATGGCATCCCATGGTCTGTTTGGAATAGGCAATGGCTGATACAGGCCAATGTTCTGTTGTTTCCCTTTTGCATACTGGAAGACTCTACATGTTTCCACAAATCTCTTCACACCAGATATCATACCTGGCCAATGGTACTAAGAACTTAGTTCTGCATAAGTCTTATCATGGCCGAAATGTCTAGGAAATCCTCCACTGTGATTTTGTTTCAACAAGTTGTCTCGCATTAATCATTTTGGGATACATAGATGGCTCCCTCTGAACAACAATCCATCTTGGATCAAATATTCCATCCACTGACTTCTCTTCCTTAGAAAATGGTTTTCACATGCTTAATAATCCTCTTTAAAATCAAAATATTCTCGATACATACCCTTAAGGTGTTCAAGCCCTGAGGTCTCCAATTGAAATTCCTACAAAATCAAACATCTCTTGCTCAAAGCATCTGCAACTTTGCTAGCACTTCCACTAATATGCTTAGTAATTTTTTTTTTTTTCATGAATTCTACCCATTTGGCATCTTTCTGGTTCAACTTCTCTTGTCTGGTTACAAACTATAATGCATGATTATCGCTATACAAGACAAACTCCTTTGGGATAAGATAATGCCTCCATTTTTTCAAGGATTTTACTACAACATAAAAATCCTTGTCATGCGTAGAATACTTCCACTTAACATCATTCAACTTCTCCCTCAAATAAGAAACAAGCTTATTTTCTTGGCTCAACACTGTGCCAATAGATACTCCACTTGCATCACATCTCACCAAAAATGTCTTCTTGAAATCTGGAAGAATCAGAATCGATTGTTCTGTTATCTTCTCTTTTAATACTTTGAAGCCTCTTTCATCTTCTGTTTTCCAATTAAAATATTAATGCTTTTTCTTTATGGTGTCCAGTATGGGTTCACATATGATACTGAAATTCTTGATGAATTTCTTATAAAAATTTGGTAACCCATGAAAGATTCTTACCTCAAACACGCTTTTTGGAGAAGGCCATTCTTTTATTTCCCTCACCTTTTCTAGATCCATTTCCAATTCATTTGAATAGACTGTGAACCCCAAATATATGAGTTATGTCTTCAAGAAAAAACATTTTTTTAGATTTATCAACAACTTCCTCCTAGAACGTCCTCAACACCAGTTTCAAATGTCTCAAATGTTCTTCTTCAGTCTTATTGAAAACTAAAATGTCATCCAAATATACAATTACAAACTTACCAATGAAGTCCTTGAGCACCTCATTCATCAATCTCATGAATGTGCTCGAGGGATTTGTTAAGCTAAATGGCATAACTAACCACTCATACGATCCTTCATTTATTTTGAATGTTGTCTTCCATTCATCTCCCTCTCTCATTCTTATATGGTGATAGCCACTCTTCAAGCATATCTTGGAAAAATAATTTGTTCCACTCGAGAAATCCATCAAATCATCCATTTTGGGATGAGGAAATCTATCCTGATGGTTATCTTATTCATAGCTCTTGAATCTGGGCACATTCTCCAACCTCCATCTTTCTTTGGACTCAACACAGTTGGTACTGCACATGGGCTCAAACTTCCCCTGACCAAACCTTTATCCAACAAAACCTGGACTTGATTCTCGACCTCTTCATTCTCTTGAGGTGTCAATCTATATGTTTATTTTCTTGGAAAAAATTCTCCTGGAATAATATGAATGTGGTGACTAATAATCTTGATGGGCAGTAAAGAGAGAGGTAACTCATCCACTACAATATCAACAAACTCATCCAAAAACTCTTGAATTTCCATAGGAAGATCATCTAGAGAATTTCTTGTGAATATCACTCTGGGATTTCTTACCACAACAAACTACATTTCCCATTCCTTTTTTACTTCATTTGAGAGTTCCTTCCCACTCATGAGAAGTATACTGGGACTAGCTTCCTCCTTGACTCCTTTATCATCTATTAGAAACAACATATGTTTACATCCATTATTCTCAAGGGTATAAGTGTTCTTCCTCACATCATGTATGGAATTCCTGTCATATTGCCACGATCTTCCTAACATAACATGACAAACATCCATGGGTATAACATCACACAAAACTTCATCTCTATAACCACCTATTTTAAATTCAACTTTGCATTGTCTACTTACCATGACTTGATGTCCTTTATACAACCAAGATACTTTGTATGGGCTTAGATGTGCATTTTTCTCTAGCTCCAGATTTTCCAGCGTCTCTGTGGATACCATATTATCAACGCTCCCTCTATATATTATCACTTTGCATACCTTGTCTATAGTCTTGCAAGTAGTCCTTAACAAACTGTTCCTATGGATTGGCTATTTTTTCTCTTTCTCTGGATTCAAGAGAACTTTCTTCATTATGAGAGATCTTCCTTCCTCTTTTGTTTCTGCTTCCACATTCCTCTTCTTTGCTTCAGAAATCTGAGCTTCTCTAGTCCCTGCATCTTTCTTTTTCTGAGGACATTCCCAATACATATGCCTTTTCTTTCCACATGCATAGAATTTCACTTCTCCTCCTTTACCTCTTTCTCTTCCTCAAGGAAAATATTTTCTTCCACCATAGTATCCTCCTCTATAACTTTCTCCTCTTTCAATATGGTTGTTATACTTTCCATCTTCATCTCTGGGTTTCTCAAATTTCTCTCGGACAATTCCTCTACCTCTGTTCGGAGACTTTCCTCTATTTCGTTGGTTTTTCTTTTTGACCAAATTTTCCTTTTCTTTTAGTGAAACCTGATAAGAATCCTCTACAGTCCTCACTGTCATGATGCTTATTTCATCTTGAGTTTCATATCTCATGCCATTAATGTACCTAAAAACCTTTTCTTCATTGTTATCTTGATGCCCTTCTCTGATGTTTAGCCTGTAAAATTCTTCAGTGTGTTCCTTCACTGACAAGCACTTTTGTCTTAGGTTCCACAACTTCATAAATAGATTTATCTGATAGTCTTTGGGTATGAATTTATATTTCAACTTAGCTACCATTTTGTCCCAACTTTTGATTTTTTTCTTACCTTTTCATCTTTTGTCAGCTTCCAATTCATCCCACCATAGTGTTGCATGTCCCTTCAGTCTAGTCACATCATTCTTTAGCTTCTTTTCATCGTCAATCTCCTCATAATCAAAGTACTTGTCCAAAGAACTTATCTAGTGAAGGAATTCTTCGACATAAAAATTACCTTCATACATTGGGACTTACCTTTTCTTTCTGGCTCCTAGCTTGACGACAAATCTCAGTAATTGTTCTTCTGTATCTTGTTCTCCTACTGCTTCTTCAGCTTCAAATTATTTGCATTCTGCCTCACTGATGTCACCTACTTTAGGTGCTCTTCTCTTTGCCACCTCCATGGAATCTAATGTCACACAAAGGTGTCTCCTTTCTTCTCCCATTGTTTCATTAGCAATACGTCTTTATTTGTTCCTCCTTGATGAAATTATTATGAACTTTCTTATTCTTATAGAGCATGTTTTTGTCTCTCTACACCACTTGATGATATCAGATAATTCTCCCTCTTTTCCTTTAGTCTGCAAATAATTTATTTTCTCTAATACCACTTGATTGAAACCTGAACCCACTCTCTAGGGTTTACGTGACCTCCCAATCTAGGATCATTTGACTTCGAGAGTTGGATCAGCTCATGGGATTCTTGTCATCCCTCAAAACCAATTTCATAGGTCCTTCACCTTCCTTCCCGAATACTAAATCCACTTTTCAGGAGTCCTTAAGCACTAGAAAGTCCTCCAAGGGACCACGAGCCGAAAAATGTGTGTTAAAACTTAAATCTCTGAAGAAATCAGAACTTCAGAGCTCCTGTGATTTGATATTTTCTACAAAGTTACACTGCATTCCTCCTGAACACCAAATTGGCAGAGCACCAAACAACAACAAGAATCAATGGTCCATAGAACCGTTTAAATCCATTGTGGGGAATAAGTTTGGGTTTTGGGTTTTGGCGGTACTACACTCTCTAACGTGTTATTCTCCCGTAGCGTCGAACCAAAGAATACACACCAGTAACAAATCGATGAACCTCACGCTCTGATAGATGGATGTATATGATGTGATTCAGACTTTGGGAGTCTGAGAATTCACACAATGTAGACCCTTGTATGTCCCAAATGCCAAGGTTCTAGAGGGCCTCTCCTTCCTCCATGTGTTCCTCTCTTAATCAACAGTTTGGATGAGTTTCACTCTTCGGGACTTAGAAACTTCAAGGGTTCTGACTCCTGTGCACTTCTCGAAATAAATCTGTCGAATTGGTGAAGTCCAAAGGACTCCCTATGGTAACTCCCATGCAACTTTCCTAGATATGACAGTCAAAATTGATCATGTCTTCTTCCAATTGGGTCTTGATCATTCAAACTTTAAATGGGACAACTCTTTCTCCTTGTGGATTCTCGTTGCTATCTCTTCTGATATTTGTTTCTTTAGGTTCTTCAGAAGTCTAGTGCATTCCCTACGTCCTCTGAACCTTTGAAACTTCAGACTTAGAAATTCTTGTAAGTCCCTCCTGCACACTCCTCACACTTGTTTACTTCAAGCCTCTTGAAAGATTTTTGAGAACCTTCCACGTACTCCTTATGTTCACCAGACTCAAACTCCTCAATACCTAGCTAATTGTTAGCCCATTTCACACCTTGCACGGGTCGTCTTCAAGCTTTACACTCTATTGAGAAATATGTGCTCTCCTTTCACTTCCTCCTACAAATTTTCACGCTATCTTTTATGAGATTTTGGGTCAGACATGACTCTTCCTTCGCACACCTTGCATCACTATGCACTCCTTGCACCAGAGTTTTTAGAAGAGAAACAATTGAAACTTATCAAACACTAACAGTTCTTGCATCTAATCATAAAATTGATAGTCAAGCACATAAAACAGATAAAACAAAGAACATGAAATTCACTCAATGAACTCAAAAATAATAAACACCATGCATTTGGAATCAAACATATCATGTTATAATCATTCATATGAATATGTACATGAGTTCATATAGGCCGCAACTATATAAAAATGGCTTCAACAATAACAACTCTCTCCAGTAGCTATCTGAACAATTTTCAGCAGCCTCTACGACAAACTTGCACAACTATTCTCAATCTCTCTCTTCCTTCAGCAACCTCGTTTGGGAAAAAAATACATATACATACATGGAGTGACTACTCATGCTTTCCTACTGACTACTCTAGTGCGATAATATCATAATAAAAGAATTCTACCACCAAGGCTTGTTACAATAAATGGCATTTACAACCCAGATACAAGTCACTTCTCATTATATGTACAATCCTACAGCTTATCAAAGACATTACAATCATTTGTGATCCCATACAATGGTTCTTTCCTCAAAACTTTAAAATCTCATTTAATTACAATCTTTTCAAAATATCAAATTGATGTTCTCTCCTTGGGTCTCAAAACAATTTGAACGTGTGTGCTTGATGTTGCATTGTCCTCCACTTGGGTTAATGAATGTTGTTGACGATGTTCCTAAATTAGGTAGCTTCATGATATGTTGTATTATACTACCATTCTACAACAGGAAACCATTGTTCCCATTGGTCTTGTTTTTTAGAGGAAAAGCGTCTCAAAAATGGTTTTAGGCACTTGTTTACCACTTTTTTTTGGCCATGTAGTTTAAACAACTCGTGCTCAATTTTTCTAGTGAATGTAGGGTCTCAATCTGAGACATTGGAAGAGGACATGCCACGTTTCTTGAATATATTATTATGGAAGACTTGGGAAACTGAGGAGGGGGTGAATGGATGTGGTAGGGAACATAAATGGGCATATTTGGATAGATAGTTGAATACCACCATGATGACATATTATTTTCCAATCTGTAGAAGTCCCACTATAAAATCCATAGTGATTTTATCCCACATGTGCATTGAGATTGATAATGGTTGAAATTACCATGGTATCTTTAATGTCTCACCTTTGCTCCTTTTGCATGATTAACAAGTTTCCACAACATCCTGGATGTCAATTTTCATCCCTCCCAAAAGAGTGATCACTTAGTTTATTCATATGTTTTATGAAAGATAGAGTAACTTGTTGTAGGTGATGGATGAAATTCCTCTAAGATTCCTTGTTTTAAGGAATAAATATGTACTAGAACAATGTGTCATTTATATTGCAATGTATATGGCTACCATTTATACCCTTTAGGAGGGTTTTTATATTCCCAAATATTGTGGATGACTTAAATTGAAATATTAGTTTCCAACCATTCTTGATAGGCTTCCTAAAGCGAACCTAGAATAAGTAAATATAAGGAAAAAAGGGATCCATCATCCTCAAATTTCTAGGATAATGAATCATGTACCACACTTACTTTACCCTTCCTATGGATAATCTCATAGTCATATATTAGTATCTTGGTAACCTACTTATGTTTCTGTGGCAATGATAAGCTTTGTTAAAGAATGTACTTCATATTATGATGGATAGTCATGATTTGGAAATGTCTCCATGTGCGGTACGGCTGCCATGTATCTTTAACATGCATGATGGCCATCATCTCTTTCTCATATTTGGACATACCAAAATTGAGATCACATAATTGATTATTATCGAATTCCAAAGGGAACCCTTCTTGCATCAATATCACTCTAACACTTTTTCCTAGAATAAGAAAATATAAGGGAAAAAGGGATCCATCATCCTCAAATTGCTAAGATAATGAATCATGTACCAAACTTACTTTACCCTTCTTATGGATAATATCAAAGTCATATATTAGTATCGTGGTAACCCACTTATGTTTATGTGGCAAACATAAGATTTGTTAAAGAATGTACTTCATATTATGATTGATAGTGATGATTTGGAAATGTCTCCATGTGCGGTATGGATGCCATGTGTCTTTAACATGCATGATGGCCATCATCTCTTTCTCATATGTGGACATACCAAAATCGAGATCACATAATTGATTATTGTCGAATTCCAAAGGGAACCGTTCTTGCATCAATATCACTCTAACACTTTTTCCTGAGGCATCACATTCCAAGAAAAAATTCGTGGTAAAATATAACACTGTTAATACTAGAGTTGTGCATGCTATATCCTTAAAATCTAAGGAGGCCTATTCAGTGACCTCATTCCAAACAAATAAATTTGTTTTTATTATTGAGGTTAAGGGAGAAACAAATTTTCCATATTTTCTTAAACTTCCTATACTATCCTATAAATCGTAAGAATCGATTCAATGTTTTCATGGTTATGAGATGGGGATAATCTTGCATAGTTGTGAATTTCATGGGATCAATTCACACTCCCTCCTAGCTAACAATGTGACGATTTAGTATTTAACCTCTAAATCCTCTAAACAACATTTGGAGTGTTTTATGAATAGCGTTTTGTCCTTTAATCATTGCAAGGTTATATCAACGTGCTCTATGTGATATTATTATGTTTAAGATTAGATCAAAATATCATTACAAAATTCCAACACAAAATTACATAGAAATGGTCGAGATATCTTGTTCACCAAGATCTAGAATATTGATGGAGCATTGCAAAGGCCAAAATCCATCACTAAAAACTCATAATTACATTCATTTGTATGGAAATTGATGTTATGGACGTCTTCCTCATCCATGTTTATCTGTTGGTAGTCAGAATGAAGATCGAGTTTAGTGAAAAACTTGGCTCCATGAAGTTCATCCAGGAAGTCATCAATAACTAAGATAGGAAATCTGTGCTTAATGGTCAATTGATTGAGAGCAAGGAAAAAGGGGCTCAGTACCAAGTTCTTTCCTTCTTTAATACCATGAGCCATTGGTGATGAGTAAGCGCTAGTACTAGGATGTATGATTCCCACCTCCAAAAATTATCGAATGATATTTTAAATTTCATTTTTCTATGCAAAAGGTGTTGACAAGGATGTACATTGGGTGGTTGACTACCTATAATTAGGGGAATACCATGGTATTTATCCCCATTTGAAGTTCATAAAACTTGTGTTGTTTCAATTATATATTGATGTTTAGAGAGAACCAATTGTAAATCAAAGTTGATTTTTTCTAGTAACATAGTTACCAACTTAATGAGAATTGTGAACTCAAAATGAGAAATATGGCCCAAAAAATCCATTTTTTTGCATAAAAACATCAAAATCAACCCCCAAATCAAAAAGTGGTTCTACCAGTAGCACCATTTTTTAAAACGGGGTAAAAATTGGAATATTTTTCAAACATGGCCTTCAAAACTTAGATAGTAGCTCAGAAAAACCTAAAAATCAGCACCTAGAACCAAATAAGATGTTTTTGATTTTTTTTTTCTTTTCAAAACGTTAAATTTTGAGATCATTCGAAATCTTATTTTTATCACTTGGTACCATTAAAACCAAAACCTCAAAATTAACCATCAAATTGAAAAGTGTTGCTACCGGTAGCACCCATTTTAATATTGGGGTATGAAAATGACACATTTTTATAATGTGGTAAAAGAACTCATCATTACTATAAACAAAATCATAAAAGAAACACTTAAATGTTTACTTTTTAAATATTATTATCACACAAAACACAAGTTGATACATAATTCCATGAAAATATCACAATATACTTTAAAAATTCAACCTCATTTTTTAATATTTTTTTACTTTTAATAATAAAAAAATAAATACAAGTTACATTGAATGAAACATAAATAATTTCTTAAAAGTATTGTTATATTGAACATATTCAAAACATATGAGCTAAAAAAAAATATTATATTATCCCTAATAAAAAAACACGTCATTCATAAAAACATAACAAAAGATTCATAACTTCATGTAAGATCATATGTAAGTTCAATGATCTTTTATAGTTACCATACAAACATCATATGGATAAAAAATTCATAAAATATTCCATACACTTATTCAGATTGAATCATGGTTTCTGAAATACCATGAGAGTCTAAATTGTCTTCAGATGAATGTTTTTATGAAGATGTAGATGATCCATACTCTTATCTATTGTCGATAAATGCACCATTTGAGTCTACATGCATGCTCAACATTTCATATGTCAAAAGCATTTTAGATCTACGACTAGGTTCAATGGACTCCCATCTTGCATTTATTTCTTGTGTAAGAAACCTCTTGATAATCTATGTTGTCTTGGAGCGAAGAGTTCCTCTCTTTGTCAATTTGAAGTCATAAAAAAGTATGTCAACATCATCTAATTTTATGAGGTCAGTGCAACGATGAGTTGTATTTTGACCCTTTCTTTTCTCTTTTTATTGACATATTTCTCAACCACCATATATGGATTGTACACACCATTGAATGGGTGTGTAGTTGTTGCATAACAATGCACTTCAATTGCAATATCATCATCATTTTCTTTCTCAATCTTTATAGCCTTTCCTATCCAGAATCGATAACCATGTGGATCTTCAGTCACTAAAATTGCAATCATGCTACCCTCATTAATATCTTCTATTGAACCCCTGTAAAGGTCTTCCATGGATTCATGTTGTGCACATGACCTTCGCGAACCAATATACATTTCTCTTTACTCTACTTGTGTAAACTCAATAGCACCTTGATATTCTTGAACTTCAACAATGTTTGTTTCTTCAGATTCATTTGGCATATTTTGTGGCCACCGAAATGGAGTCCTCAACATTGTATCTTCATTTGTTGATCTTGAAATTATGTCACTTTGACTATTGAAAAAAGACTCCCACCAAACAAAATCAACAATATCAAAGTACTCATATGTATCCTTAATGAACTTTTTAATTTCTTCCAGGCATTCAGAATAATCTACATCTCTATTACACCTTTGCGCATTATGGACTTCAACAACTGATTGTTAAAATAATAACTTTGTTGCAAAAATTAGATGATCTAGAATGAACTTCAAAAATGACAAACTTGATGAAGGCCCCCATTTTGTACTAGTTGAATACTGCTTTCCCCATATAAGTTTTTTCCCATCAATTTTTTTGAAACAAAATTGATGTTGGAAGCTAATGTCATTAAGTTTCTCAATACATGTTTCTTCACAATGTGATCCCTGAATAAATATTCACATGTCAACAATTTCTTCTAATATATGAAAAACGAGCTCTGGAATGTATGCTTTCTCGATACATTCAATCAATAATTGTAGACTTCCAACATTTTTCCTCTTCAATGTTACTGAAAAATGGCAAAACATTTGATCAATATAATCATGAGTGTGTCGAACAAGAAGGAAACGAACTTTCACCTTTTGAAAGATTCCCATTTCAACAAGCATGCTTAAATATCCAAACACAATTTGATTTTTATTTTCATGACTAGTGTCGCCCAACTTTATATAGAGAAATTGAGGAAGATTTCCAGACCAGTGAGTGAGCACATGATGAATTATGGTTATGGTCAAATTTGCATTATTATGAGAATTTGGAGATGTGAAGTACACTCTTGGACACATTTTTCCATTGAAAACCATACAACCAACCAGGTTAAACTGAATGAAATTATCTTCCTGTAAATTTTTGGGTGTACATGCAAAATGTGGTAGAAGTGTTTTCTTCTGGTCCATGCCATCAATTATCATACCTAAATATTTTTTTGGAGCATCATAACACTTCTTTCGATGTTTGTACAACTTTTTTCTTTCACCTAATTGTTCATTCTAATGATCTTGAAGTGCTTTGATTATGGAATCTGCACATGACATAAAATGGAAATATTGATCGTATGTTTTCATAATTGATAACTATTTAATTAAAATAAAAAAATAGTAAATACATACCTCCTTTTTCCCCTTCATATTTATCTCTTCTTGATTTAAGAGTAGCACATATGCTACAAATTCCCATCCTTGAATTCTTAGGAATACAAACATAGTGGAATTGTTTCTTCCATATTCTTGTAAAATACAAATATGTAATAAAATTACCATTTCCTTCAACACCTTCAACATATCCATTGTACAATTTGTAGATTTCCCTCCTTGAAACATTATCTGGAATATGTATTGGGTCTCTATCTAGCATACACTCTCCATGTTTTGAAAATAAATCACACATCCTTGACAATGTAATGTTTGTTAATGGCCCACTCTCTCGTCCATGATGTACCTTTGAATAAAATGATGGATATTTTTCCAACCTTGTCTCGATTCTTGATAGAAGAAGATTACCAATTGAGTGATTTCTTTTTAAATCCTTTTTGCAAAGTTTAATATTCTCAATGCGATAATCATATCCTATATTGGTGGATATCATGCACCACATCAAATATGAATTTTGCATGCTTTTATTCATTGACAAATATTTCTTCCTTTTACTCAAGGAATACATGTAGTCCATGCTTTTCAAATAATTGTTTTGACAACATTCACTTGAAATCAATTATTTTATGGAAATTGATTTAGTGAGAAATTCTTTCCTAGACCTTGTCTAACTAGAATGATTTGGATCGATATAAAAAGGTCTAATCTCGGTCCTAGACACAATGTTTTCTTGCAATGTTTCCATTATTTCATCATCCTCACTAAAAGGCTTTTCCTTATGACCACAAGGAGTATCAAGCAAAACATTGCCAGGAGACTGAACTAGAGAATGTCGATCACCTTCATTTGTTGCAGCTGAATGTTTGAGAACATCATCATCAACATAATCATTTGGAGGAAAATAATCATCAACATCGTGTCCACTATTGGCATAATCATCTTCATTGCTTTCAAAATCCCCACTTGACTGAAAATTTTCACCATATTTCTTAGTGCCTTGAAAACCTTCATCGGTATCTTGAAAATCCTCACTTGGAGGAAAATCAACATCAACATTGTTTCTTTTTAATTTATCACTCGGGAAAGAGTGACCACCAATGGCGTAATCATCTTAGCTACTTTGAAAATCACCACTTGAAAGATATTCTTCATCGTCCTCATTACTAGCTTCAAAATCCTCACTTGGAGGAAAATATTCATTATCCTCATCGGTACCCTCAAAATCCTCACTTTGAGGGAAATAATCACACCAACATTGCTTCTTTTAAATTCCTCATTCGGGAAACACTGTCCAACATTGCCATAATCGTCATCATTACTTTTAAAATCCACACTTCGGGGAAATTCTTCTTCATCATCATTCGTGCCTTGGAAATCCTTACTTGGAAAAAACTCTTCATCAGTACCTTCAAAATCCTTGCTAGGAGGAAATTCATAATCACCAACATTGTTGTCTTTAAATTCCCCACTCAGGAAAAAGTGTCCACCATTGTCATAATCATCTTCACTACTTTTAAAATTTCCACTTAAGGGAATTTCTCCATCATTTTCATTGGTGCCTTGGAAATCTTCATCGGTACGTTGAAACTCTTCACTTGGAGAAAATTTTTCATCCCAATCATTTAAACATTGATTAGAGTCTCCACTTTGACCTCCATTTTGATTATTTTCATTACTATTAAACTACTTACTAGATTTATCACCATCATATTCCTCTTCTTCATCATCGGTGCCTTCAAATTCCTTTGATTTAGGACTTTCATGAGGAACATGTTGAATAAAATTGCTTGCACCATGATCAAAATTATGACTAGCTGAAAAATATGATGCCTCATTTGCATTAAAAACATTCCTATGGAATTTTCTAGTACCAATAAAAGAGGTATGAGAAGAATTTGTTGATGTCTCAGAAATAAAATTTTCTTTATCTGATGAAGCCATCCCTTCTCTCTGAGAACATAGAATGATAGAAATGCTCACCCACCCTATGACATTATTATAACATGCATAATCATATTTTCCCTCAAAATCCCACCCCCCCCACCACCCCCAAAATATAATTTCCCTCAAAAATCCCCCCCCGAAAATATTCACCAAAATTTCACCCCAAAATATTCCCTCGAAAATTTCCCCCTAAAATTTTTCCATCCAAATTCCCCCCCCAAATTTTTTCACGTATTTTCCCTTAAAAATTAAAAACAATTTTTA
>JASDQU010108931.1:0-24018 GCA_032191745.1 Picea mariana
CATTTGTCATGGAATTACTCTCACTATCATTGTGCTAGAATCATTGCATATTCAGGTTTGTATCGGCCAGAACTTTGAATGGAAGCCTGTATATGTGTTGGGTTGGCCACGAGTTGTGCTTAGGCATTATTTCCACAGTGTTTCTAAGAGTTCGATTCTCTCTTTATCCATTGGAGGTGGCTAACTGTTATGTTCTAGTAACCCTCACTGTCAATATTTTTAAAGGTTACGTGTCTTTGGTAAATTTGTAAATGGCACGGGCTCTCTGTTTCTTCAAAGACTATTCCTTGATTATCTGTTGTTACTTCTCTGTGATATTTTTTTAAAGGGCACGAGTTATCTGCATCCTTGAGGAATTTCTCACTTGGTCAAGATATTTTCTCTTACCTCCATTGTTGTGTTAAACCCTAAACACTATCTTGGTCTCGTCAAGGATTAAAGACACATGTGTGTGCTTGGTTTTGTTTCTCCTCGAGCATGCCTTGGTTCTGTTATCCTCGGGCACTATTTGACTCTGTCTTTTGTTGGGAATTTCTTCTAAAGGAAGTTTTTACATGTTCAATTTACACAAATATCAGGCTTAGAGTCACATGTTATTGATTAAATTCTATTGTCGAATCAAGATTTGTGTTGATTATATATATAAAGGTCTTTGTGTGATTGAATCAGAGCCCGATTGTGAGTTTTAATGAAAATAGATTATGTCAAATAGTATTGGAAAGTCAATAGTTGGAGGTTAATACTGGGCCTATTCTTATTCGAGTTTAAGAAAAAATATTGGATGTGGATGGTTGGAATCATTGTGCATATTCTATTTTGTTTAAAAGGAAAAAGGGTTTAGCATTGGAATATATCAGACCGTGACTCGAAGGGTTATAATTATGGAATTGGCAATGATGCTATTATGATGTTGCACAGGTATTGTATAGATGCGAAGGATGCTATAATTGAAGTATTATGGGCATATGAATTGTCTTTTATTTGAATTCAACAAGCATTATGTCTGTAAATAAGGTACGGTTAAATGATTTGGGTTTTTAAAGTGGATGTTTATTGGATTATGAAGTTTGAACAGAGTTATGGTTGTTGTTTGATTTGATTTATGTTTTATGAACAATATCTGTATTATTCCCTCTCACACTATCACTTTTTCGCTCATTAAAACCCCCCTCATGACCCCAATTTCATTTTTACACACCCTGTTCTATAAAATAAATTAAAAACTCTATATGGCAGTGGCAAAAAATATGACACAGAAATAGGTGGCAACTAATATTTTTGGTATTGATTGCACAGTTAGTTATTTAATGAATTGTTGAGCAGTACTCATGTTTTTATTCCATGTCATTCTACCATTTTTTCGCTCATTACAATCCCTCCAGATGTTCCATGAACCCTATTCCACCCCCTTCTCACTTGGCAATTATTAAATAATTTATTATGGATTGATTTGCATGGATCTTTTGTCAAGTTCCGAGCCAAATTTTGTTTCATATAAACAAAATGTCATGTATGGTCTGTTAAGGGCTAGTCACTAATAAATTTCTACATATAGGATGAGTTTCTTTAGCAGAGGAAACCATGGCCAAAATAATAGAAGAATAGGTAATTGGAACAGAGGGCCTAGAAGGCCTAGATTCTTAATTCATTTTGATGTTGACCCCCAGGAGTTGAACCAACTGTTTCAAGCTGGGTTCTTCAATTGGATTGGGCAAGGGATAGTTAAACCTCGACCACAGAGACCTCCCTTCTAGCCTCAAAATATACCTAGTATTCATGTGCCTCCTCATGTATCCATGCAATCATAAGTCCCTGAAAATGATGGATGGAAGGAGATTGTCAATCTGATAGTCTCTCACCATCGTGGCTGGCCCAACTTATCATTGCCTCCTCCTCCACCTATAAATCCTAATGTTCAAATTGCCCCTGTGCATTCACCTATTCAATGCTCCCATGCTAGAAAACAACTTAAGACTGATGTACCCCATGTGCAAGTCAAAGGTAAAGATGGTGCTTCCCCTTCCTCTCCTTCAAATGATTATTCCAAATCAATGTCCTCACGTATGCATCTAAGGGACGATTGCTCCCATGTTATTAGTGAGATTAAGCCTCAAAGTTCGAATCAACCAAAGGCTACTTTTGGGAAGTCCAAAGGGGACAACATTGATAGAAGAAATATTGCCTCTCAAAGTGGAAAATATGGATATTAATTTATGTGTTTATGGTTGAGTTGTTGAAGACAGTGGTCTGCATAAAGTTTTGAACAACAAGCTATTTTTTTGGATAATGTGGATATTTACATATTTTTGGATATGGTTTGAATTATATTTGATATTTAATATTGGAAATATTTATGGGAGCTACAAGGAGGCATGTGTCTAAACGATTATCTAATTGTGTTTTATTTTTTGTAAAGAATAAAAGAAGGGAGCCACAAGGGGTCACACCTACCTAGTTATTATTAAATAAAGACCCTTAACTATTATTATTATTATTTCTCCTAAACTAAAATTAGTTAAGTTTAATTAAATTAACTAAAGAAAGTAGTTGAACTACTTCAACTTATTTGGAATGCATAAAATCCAAATGAGAAGGAAGAATAAGAGGAGAATAGAAGGAGAAAGCAGGACTAAGGTTTTCTCTTTAGTTTTCATGAGATAGTTTCAGTTTTCATTCATTCTTGAGTTCATTAAAGGCATAATTCTCTTTTTGACAGCAGGGTCCTATTGTAGACATCAAGGTTCAAAGCTGAACCATATCATTCAAATTCTTGTTTCAGAGGTGTTGATCTATCTTTGATAGTCTATGTATACTTGCCTGTTTATGGATTGAGTTTCATAGCTGATAAAGGGTATTGTGCAGAGTCAAATTGGCAACAGTTTGTGGCAAGTTGATCCATATTATAAAGTTGAGTTTTTACTTCTTGTCATAGTCCTTTTGTATGGTTTTCATCGAGGATATCTAAATTATACTTTGTTCCATGCCCTCACAAGGATTTTTGTAAAGAGAAAGATACTTTTGATTTCTTGGAATGAAATAAAGAATATTGTTATTCTCTCTCATTTTCATGTATCTATGACTTGGTTACTTTTTCTTTTTGATCTCCACAATTACTTTTTGTAATTTGTATATTTTCAGGAAATTATATACAAATTTCATATTTTGCAACAATATGTTCATTTAAAAAATAAGCCTAAACCCTTGTAATCAATACTTGTGGATTGGGAAATACTTTTTGAGGCTATAAAAACATAGGGTGAGATTCTCGACTGTCTTGTCTTAGCCAGGAAAGATTCAAAAATGCTTGAGTAAGATAATTCATATCTTTTTTTCAACATTTATTTGGCGACCATACTGGGGAGATCTTCCATATCTCTCTGGTTGATTGTATGCTTGATTATCATTGAATATTTTTTTTATGTTTCTGCTTTTGATTCTTTGATTGTTTTCTTTCATTCATGGCAGTACCTATTAGAAGGCAGCCTAATATTGAGCCCGGTCTTAAAGACCAAACCAAAATTTATTTAACCTTATTCAATACTATCTTAGAAACCGTTAACACCTGGGTTGAGCTTGAACGCTAGTGGGTAGTGATTGAACAAGACATAAGTGTCCAAGAATGCTAGGAAGCCAGGAAAAGACACCCTAGGAATCAACCATAGCTTTTATTTTCCTAAAGTTTTTATCTTCTTTTCAAGTCCTTAAACCCTCACATCTTTAGGAGAAGAAGAGGTTTATCACTTGAGATCAACCCTATTGCTGAAATAGGAAGAAGAAACGTTGTTTTTTCAACCCAACAAAGTAATCTAAGGAGAACTTTGTCTGATTCAACCAGTTTGTATTTCTCTCCCTTCCCCTTTGTTCACAAGATGACATTTGTGGGTGGATCTGGTGGCACTAGAGGTGCTTAGTCATCTCAACCTTCAACCTCGTCAGTGATTGGTAGCTTGTACAACCATCAAGTCCCCGTCCAATCTACTACCAAACCCACTAAAGTTATAAAGAAGTATGGACTCTTTCAATTTGAAGAAGATGCTACTACTACTCTGTGGCATGTATCCTCTCCTCTAAAACTGGCACCTGCTACTCGTCCACTTCCAAAATTCAAAGAGCATCTCCCTAGGTTTTCAGGAAATAACACGGTCACTACGAATGAACACGTGGTGGAATTTTCTAATGCCTGTCACAACATAGGAGCCAATGACAATGACACTTGTATGCACTTATTTGTTAATTCCCTTGAAGGGAAAGCAATGATAGATTTATTTGATCTTCCTCCCAATATTCTTTCCACTTGGGAGGAGTTAGTTTATTGGTTCAAATCTACTTATGGGCAGTCTAAGATCCCAACTGAAAAATTATGAGAGTATAATAACATTGCGTACAAAGACAATGAGACTATCAAGTCTTTCAACTTACGTTTCACCAAGTTATATAACCAAATTCCTGAACTTATTCGCCCTCAGAACCAAACCGCTTGTATGCATTACTATAATGATCTACCTTCCCTATACCGTCATAGGCTTGAATAAAAATCTATCGACAATATTGGTTCCGCTCTGCATACTTGTCTAGAGTATGAAGAACATATTGCAAGAAAAGGTCTTCCCAAGGGAGACTCAGTTAAACAAATAGACATGTCCGCCCTCTTACAGCTTGTACAAGACATGAATAATCGAATGAGAATGTATGAGCGAAAGGGAAATGTCCCTTCACTTACCCCTGGGGCCTCATCTTCTTCTTCACCACCCTTTAGGAATCCTAATGAAAACAACTTCCATCCTAAAGCCATCATGCCTTGCAGTTGGTATAAATTTTGCGAGGAACACCATGAGGAAAGTACTTGTGAGGTAAAGAAGAGTGCTAGAGATAAAATCTTTGGAAAAATGCCTGAAACTACCATTTATGTTCTATATTTCCCAGAACCATAGGATGTCATGATAATAAACATTAGGAATAAATCATATGCTTCGAAAGGAAAATATGATCCCCCTCGTACTTCTTCTAGCCCAAGCTCATCTTCACCAGTTGCTACTGTACAAGTTACTAAAACTAGTGACAGTCAAGGAACTCCCTCCCCTCTTCCCTCTTCCAAATACAACATTCTAAATCAATTGACTAATATTAAAGCTGATGCTACTCTCTTGGACATGGTTATCGTCCCCGAGCAACAAAAGCATTTGAAAATTTTTATGGAAGGAAAAGCTTCCATCGTAGCCAATCTCTATGAAGAGGTAGATGAAGAGGACTCAACTGTAAATAAAGTAGGTGTACATAATTTTAGACACCCTGTAAAAAACCTCCCATTTTTCATTTTTGTAAAGATTATGGACAAAATAGCCCATTGTTGTCTGATTGACGGCGGTTTGGGCCCAAATGTAATCTTGAAAATTATTATGGAAGAGCTAGGCTTGTCTTGTACAAATGAAAATTCCAGAAGCATGCTCTCTTATAATAGTTTACAACAATCGACCATAGGTGAGATTAAGGACGCAACCTTGGTTTTGTGCGTGCATTCTAAAATAAGGACAACCTTAATATTCAGGTAATTGACATGCCAATGAGTAATTATTCAATCATCTTAGGAAGAGACTGGAAATCCTTGACAGATAGATACCTCTCACTCGACCGGACACACTTATTTGTTCCTTGGAATGGGAAGAACATCATAGTCCTAAGGGAGGGAAGAATTTCCCCTTATATAGAAATCATCCCACAACCTAATGTAAATTATATTGAAGAGGACCTAGGAGTGTACTCCATCTTTTCCGATGAGGACAACACTACCTTGGAACAAATCGACCTAGAGGATGGGATGTGGCATATGCACTTTGATGGTTCATGCTCCAATGAAGGAAATGGATCTGGCATTATCTTGTACTCTCCTATGGGTAAAATTCACAACTTTTCCTATAGGTTAGAGTTTTCTTGCACTAACAACGTCACCAAATTCGAAGCATTACTGTTAGGCATTGAAAATGCCTATAATTTAGGTTGTGGCCACCTTACAGTTTTTGGGGACTTTGAACTTGTTGTAAACCTTGTACGTAAGATATATTCTCCTAGCAACAAGTTAATGAAACGCTACACCCAAACTGTTTGGGCGCTTATCTCGAACTTGCTATCATTCAACATCACTCATGTTAAAAGGGAATTGAACTCAATGGATGACATGTTAGCTGTTTTTATAGCCTCTCCTACTCGAAAACTTATTCCACAAAGACCTTGTTGCACCTTTCAATCTTTGTATCATCCTCATATCCATGACAATGTAGATTCATGGCAGGTCTTCCCTAGTGATGAGAGCATCTGCGCTTTCATACAAAATGAACCTTATAATCCCAAGGATATTATATCCATGGAAGACAACAAAATTCTGAAGGGCTTGAATCCTCTAGAAAGTTCATTTTCATCGAGTGATGTGGGAACCAAATGAAAACATAAAGAAGAGGAGTCGAAAAGGAAAGTGGGTGAAACCATTTCCTTGAACATTGGGACACCCAATTCCCCAAAGAATGTTAAGATAGGTGCCAAATGTTCTGATGAAGAAAAATTGAAGTTCACTTAGTTACTTCATGAATTTCAAGATGTTTTTGCTTGGTCTTATGAGGATCTTCGTGGTTTTCATCCTTCTCTTATAAAACATGCCATCCCTATTAAGGAGGGTATAAAACCAGTTAGGAAAAATAAAATACCCATTAACCCCGCACTTGAAGCAACCATTCAGAGGGAGTTGGAAAAACTCTTGAAGGCTGGGATAATTTTCCCTGTTAAGTATTCTGAGTGGATTTCCAATTTGGTTCTTGTTCAGAAAACAACTGGTTAGATCAGGCTATGCGTTGATTTCCGTGCATTGAATAGAGCTAGCATAAAATATCATTTTCCTCTCCCTAATATGGAAATGATTTTGCAACAAATTGCAGGGTCACAGATGAAATCCTTACTTGACGATTTTTCGGGTTACAATCAGATCAAGGTAAAAAGGAAAAATAAATATAAAACCACTTTTATTACATGTTGGGGCACATTTGCTTCTGAATGTATGCCTTTTGGATTATCTAATGCATGTGACAAATTCCAAAGAGATATGCAAATATCTTTTTGATGATCTGATTGACAAAATTATTCAGTTTTATCTTGATGACTTAACTGTGTATTCAAAGAACTGATCAAATCATTTTGGTCATCTTAGAAAGGTTCTCATGTGATGCAGGAAATTTAGCATTTCTTTAAATCCTTCTAAGTCTATCTTCAGCATTACCAAGGGAAATCTCCTTGGACACATTGTCTTTGATTCAAGAATAAGAATTGATCCCGAAAGGATTGCTTCTATCCTAAATCTTCCTGCCCCTTCTTCCAAAATGGAGGTTCAAGCCTTTATGGGTATTATTAACTTTGTCTATAGGTTTGTTCCTGATTTTGTTGTAATGGTCAAACCAATTCACAATCTTCTTAAGAAAGATCACTTCTTTTCTTGGACTGATGACACCGAAAATTATTTTGTAAGGATCAAGAAGGAAATCAGTTCCTCACCAATTTTGGCAAGGCCGGAGTTTGAGAAAAAAATTATTATATATACTAATGCCACAGAGGAAGCAATTTATGCTATCCTCATACAATGTGATGACCAAGTTAATGAAAAAAAAGTAGCTTACATGAGTCAAATCTTGTCAGATGATGAATTCAAATATTCTTATATTGAAAAACATGTTGTCTCTCTTGTTAAAGATGTTGAAAACTTTTTCCACTTTATCTTGGGTAAGCACATGCTGGTAAAAGTCCCTTTACCTGCTGTCAAGTTTTTGTTGTCATAGACTATCTTTTTGGGAAGCTTGCACATTGGATTTCCAAGATCCAGGAGCATGATTTAACCATTGTGACTTCTAAAACCATTAAGGGACATGACTTAGCCCTTCACTTGGCTCAACATGTTGAAGCAAGTGAAGAAATTGATGAACAAGATAGCTCTCTGTGAACACTATCTTATATTGGTAGTCAAATCCTTCCTGTAGATGAACATCCCTAGTATAAAGATTTGGTGTATTACTTGCAAAATGAGATTTGTCCAGATAACTTAGATACTCATCAAAGGAGAAGGCTTCGTCTTGAATCTTCCAGATACGTCATTTTAGGAGACTTCTTGTTTAGGAGATCTACCGACAGTATGTTACTTCACTATGTGAATAATGAGGAAGCACATAAATTGTTACAAGAGACCCATGGATCTTCAGATTATGTTATTCATGTAGGAGGCCACTTTTCTACTAAAACTACTGCTTTTAAAATCATTAGGAAAGGGTACTATTGGACTTTGATTTTTTGTGATTCTTATAATTTTTCAAGATCTTGTGACAAGTGCCAGAATTTCACTGGAAAAGAACGTATTTATTCCATGCCTTTACAACCCATCCTACCTAACTTTCCTTTTTCAAAATGGGGTCTGGACCTTATTGGTCCTATTAATCCTCCATCTTTAGCAGGACATGTTTTTTATCTTGACAACCACAGACTATTTTATGAAATGGATTGAAGTTGTCCTACTTAAGCATTCACAGAATGAGCAGGTGATTTATTTCCTTGAAAACAATATTTTCTCCATATTTGGTCTTCCTTTGGAAATTATTACAGACAATGGTCCCACTTTTATTTCTGCTAAGCTGACTCAATTTCTAGCTAAACTGGGGTTAAAATTTTTACTTCATCAACTTATTATCCTCAAGGAAACGAGAAAGCTGAGTCTACCAACAAAAATATGGTTATAATTATCAAGAGATTCATTGAAGATAAGCCTTGTCAATGGACCACTCTCCTCACTTACGCCCTTTGGGAAGATCACACTACCACCAAGGTGAGCACTGGTTGCACTCCCTTCCAGTTTGTTTATGGTCAAGAGTCCATTCTGCCTACCGAGCTGGAAATTTCTTCTCTAAGGTTGATGCTATAGGTTGAATAATTAAATTCTTCAAATATCTATCAAAGTATAAATGCACTCTTGTATTTAGAAGAACAAAGGATGTTTAACTTGGATAACATAAAGAGAAGACATCAAACTGTTAAAACATATTTCAATAAAAGTACAAAGTATGCCAAATTTAAGGTTAATGAGAAAGTCTTGTTGTGGGATTCAGTTCATGTTGATAAAGGAAGGAATTCAAAGTTCCAAAAGTTATGGCTGGGTCCTTTTAAGATCGCTTTTGTCCTGGGCGCAAATTCCTATATCCTAAAGGACTTGGAAGAGCGATTGTTTTCCTATGGCACCAACGATTCCCACTTAAAACACTATGTGGAACCAACTTGAAGGTTTAAATGCCGTATGGAATTTTTTCTGTATTATAGTTTTTTTTTTATTTCTTTGATTTTACTTTGCTGTTATCTCTTTCCATTTTTTTGTTTCTGCTATTTTATTCCTTTTATTGACTTCTTTTCTTGTCTGAAATAAAATTTTGGATCAGTTTTGCCACAACGATGCAATTATGCAAGTATTGTTAATAAATAAAAATTAGGTTACACAGTTGTCATGATGTTCTCCCTTGAATACATCATTCAAATTGTTATATGGTTCAATACTATTGTTAGAAAAGATAGTTGGTTTTATTCCCTATTTATGCTTTCCTTTTGTTCCCTCTGCTCCAAGATTCAAAAGAGCACACCAAATTTTTTTTCTCCTTGAAGCCAAGAATGCTTTCACTATGATTAATCAAATGATTATGCATACATGGATAAGCCCCCTCATACCTAACACTTTCCATGAGTTATTCCCAAAATCCCAAATCATTGTTTCCCTTAAACCGCTCACTTCCCCCTGTTGCATAATCATTCTAATGTCTATTTCCTTGATCTAATGTTCACCTAGTATGTGAAACCAGACAATCTGAGTTCTTAGTTTGTTGGAAACAAATTTCCCTGTGGAGTCACCGGTTTGTTGACGCTTAAAATCACAACGATGAATACTGCACGCAAATGATTTCCAAGCTCTATTATTTATTTATAATAATAATAATAATAAACTAGTAGGTGGGACTCCCTTGTAGACTAGTGGTGTTATGATGGATGTGTTGCACTTATATTTTTGTTTGTTGTTATAATGATGTCAGCGTAGTATTATACAGTTGATGATTCAAGTCATGGTTCTAATCATTATGGCGACATAACATGGTTGGTTGAATGTGTTATGGCTAGATGGTTTTGATAGTCACTCAAAACTTATGGCAATACTATGGATAAAAGGATTATTTTTTTACAGGTGTTATGTGTATGCATTAAACATTGATTGATTATTTTATATACGATTTTATGCTAAAGGATGATATGAGAGCTTAAACAAAAGAAACAAAAAAACTATGGACAAGCCCTAAGGTTATATGTGATTGACACAAAAGAAGGGTGCATAGAGCTAGCTGCTAGACTTATGCGCTTTGATTAAAGGTTATGGGTGCGACAATATGGTAACATTATAGCATATGGTTGTTGTTAAAAGTTTTGACATGTCTTGGGGTGGCGCACTATGTAATGGATATAGCAATGGATATTTGTTTGAATTAATGGTTGATGTTATGGTGGACAAGATGGCTTGTACATTGAATTGAATAGGGATAGGGAAGAAAGCGACGTGCATTTACTGCACATCACTCAAACAACCCTCGAGCCCATCACCCTAGTCATACTATAATTTGGTTGTTTTTCTTTGGTGGTTGGTGATGCTCCGCAATTTCTGGTTGTGAAAGGAAAATACAGTCCAACTCTCTCTTGCAAGCAAGATTTTCCAGGTATGGTTCCTTTATTTTCCATCCATGATGGTTCCTCTGCATTATGAATTGATTTTTGGCTCAGAATTGCATGAGGTCTGTGTTTTTCTTAAGTTTTTGACTGTGTATCAGTGTTGCGCTTATGGTTTCTTCTGCGAATACTCTAGTATGTTGGCTTGTTGAAGAAGAGAAATGTATATTCTTTGTTATGTGTAGTATGTGCATTGGTTTATTGGTTAAAACATGTTCGGTCATCTTGGGTGTTTTTTTTGGTTCTTTATCGAAAATAATGATTATGGTATAGAAAGCTCTGAGTTTTATTGTGTGGGTTTTACAACCAGTCTGGGTATTAAGTCTTGTCACTACTTTTCGCCTCGGTCATTGTTATGTTTCTTTCCTTAGGGTTGCAATGCAGACTGTTAAGAGTTGCATTGTTCTTGCTTTGTTTTGACCGATCCCGATCTATCATTTGTCATGGCATTACCCTCATTATCACTGTGATGGAAGCATTTCATAGTCGGGTTTGTATCGCCCAGAACTTTGAATGGAAGCCTGTATATGTGTTGGTTTGGCCACGGGTTGTGCTCAAACATTCTTTCCACAATGTTTCTAAGAGTTCGTTCTCTCGTTATTCATTGGACGTGGCTGACTTTTATGTTCTGGTAACCCTCACTGTCAATATTTTTAAAGGTTATGTTCTGTGGTAAATTTGGAAAGGGCACATGCTCTCTGTTTCTTCAAAGACTATTCCTTGATTATCTATTGTTACTTCTCTCTGTGATAATTTTTTAAAGGGCACGAGTTATTTTCATCCCTGAGGACTTTCTCACTTGGTCAAGCTATTTTCTCTTACCTCCATTGTTGTGTTAAACCCTAAACACGATCTTGGTCTCGTCAAGGATTAAAGACACATGTGTGTGCTTGGTTTTGTTTCTCCTCGAGCACGATTTGGTTATGTTCTCCTCGGGCACTATTTGGCTCTGTCTTTTGTTGGGAATTTATTCTAAAGGAAGTCTTTACATGTTCAATTTACATGAATCTCAGGCTCAAAGTCACATGTTATTCATTAAATGCTATTGTCGAATTAAGACTTGTGTTGATTATATATATAAAGGTCTGCATGTGATTGAATTAGAACCTGATTGTGAGTTCTAATGCAAATAGATTATGTCAAACAATATTGGAAAGTCGACAGTTGGAGGTTAATATTGGGCCTATTCTTATTTGAGTTTAATAAAAAAATATGGGATGTGGATGGTTGGAATCACTGTGCATATTCTATTTTGTTTAAAAGGAAAAAGGGTTTAGCATTGGAATATAACAGACTGTGGCCCGAAGGGTTATAATTATGGAATTGACAATGATGTTATTATTATGTTGCATAGGTATTGTATAGATGCGAAGGTTGCTATAATTGAAGTATTTTGGGCATATGAATTGTCTTTTATTTGAAGTCGGCAAGCATTTTTTTGTAAATAAGGGACGGTTAAATCGTTTTTGTTTTTAAAGTGGATTCTTATTGGATTATGAAGTCTGAACAAAGTTATGGTTGTTGTTTGATTTGATTTATTTTTTATGAACATTATCCTTATCATTCCCTCTCATACTATCACTTTTTCACTCATTATACCCCCCTCATGATCCCAATTTCATTTTTACATGCCCTGTTCTATAAAATAAACTAAAAACTATGTATGGCAATGGAAAAAAATATGACACAGAAATAGGTGGCAGCTGATATTTTTGGTATTGATTGCACAGTTAGTTATTTAATGAATTGTTGAGCAGTACTCATGTTTTTATTCCCTGTCATGCTACCACTTTTTCACTCATTAGAATCCCTCCATATGTCCCATGAACCCTATTCCACCCCCTGCTCACTTGGAAATTATTAAATAATTTATTATGGATTGATTTGCATGGGTCTTTTGTCAACTTCTGAGCCAAACTTTGTTTCATATAAACAAAATCTCATGTATGGTCTGTTAAGGGCTAGTCACTAATGAATTGTTGCATACAAGATGAGTTTCTTCAGTAGAGGCAGCCATGGACAAAATAATAGAGGAAGAGGTAATTGGAACAGAGGTCCTAGAAGGCCTAGATTCTCAATTCATTTTGATGCTAACCCCTAGGAGTTGAACCAATTGTTTCAAGCTAGGTTCTTTAATTGGATTGGGCAAGGGATAGTTCAACCCCGACCAGAGAGACCTCCCTTCCAGCCTCAAAATATCCCTAGTATTACTATGCCTCCTCATGTATCCATGCAACCAGAAGTCCCTAAAAACTATGGATGGCGGGAGATTGTCAATCTGGCAGTCTCTCACCATCATGGCTGGCCCAACTTTTCATTGCCTCCTCCTCCACCTGTAAATTGTAATGTTCAAATTTACCATGTGCATTCGCCTACTTAGTCCTCCCATGCTAGAAAGTGTCTTAAGACTAATGTCCCCTATGTGCAAGACAAAGGTAAATTTGTTTCTTCCCCTTCCTCTCCTTCAAATGATTCTTCCAAATCAATGTCCTCATGTATGCATTCGAGGGACGATTTCTCCCATGTTATTAGTGAGATTAATCCTCAAGGTTTGAATCAACCAAAGACTACTTTTGGGAAGTCCAAAGGGGACAACAGTGATAGAAGAAATATTGTCTCTCAAAGTGGCAAATATGGATTTTAATTTATGTGTTTATGGTTGAGTTGTTGAAGACAGTGGTTTGTAGAGAGTTTTGGACAACAAGCTATTTTTTTGGATAATGTGGATATTTACATATTTTTGGATATGGTTTGAATTATTTCTTATATTTAATATTCAAATTTTGGAAATATTTATGGGAGCTACAAGGCGGCATGTGTCTAAATGATTATCTAATTGTGTTTTATTTTTTGTAAAGAATAAAAGAAGGGAGTCACAAGGGGTCCCACCTACTTAGCTATTATTAAATAAAGACCCTTAACTATTATTATTATTATTATTATTATTTATCCTAAACTAAAATTAGTTAAGTTTAATTAACTTAACTAAATAAAGCAGTTGAACTACTTCAACTTATTTGGAATGCATAAAAGCCAAATGAGAAGGAAGAACAAGGGGGGAATAGAAGGAGAAAGCAAGACTAAGGTTTTCTCTTTAGTTTTCATGAGACAGTTTCAATTTTCATTCATTCTTGAGTTCATTAAATGCCTAATTCTCTTTTTGACAGTAGGGTCCTATTGTAGACAACAAGGTTCAAAGTTGAACCATATCATTCAGATGCTTGTTTTAGAGGTGTTGATATATCTTTGATAGTCTATGTATACTTAACTGTTTATAGATTTAGTTTCATAGTTGATAAAGGATATTGTGCAGAGTCAAATTGGCAACAGTCTGTGGCAAGCTGATCCAGATTATAAAATTCAATTTTTACTTCTTGCAAGAGTCCCTTTTTATGGTTTTCATCGGGGATATCTAGATTAGACTTTGGTCCATGCCCTCACATGGATTTTTGTAAAGAGAAAGATACTTTTGATTTCTTGAAATGAAATAAAGCAAATTGCTATTATGTCTCATTTGTGTGTATCTATGACTTGGTTGCTTTTGCTTTTTGATCTCCACATTTAATTTTTGTAATCTGTATATTTTCATAAAATTATATAAAAATTTCATATTTTGCAACAATCTCTTCATTTAAAAAATAAGCCTAAACCCTTGTAATCAATACTTGTAGATTTGGAAATACTTTTTGAGGCTATAAAACATAGGGTGAGATTCCTGACTATGTCGTCTTAGCCAGGCAAGATTCGAAAATGCTTGAATAAGATAATTCATATCTTTTCCTCAAGAAGATGCAAACCTACAAATATAATAAACATAATTAAATATGGTTAGCAAAAACGTGCTCTACATAAATATTCAAACAACATAACAAGTTGATTAGCTAAAACACAATATACTGACTAAATAACAAAAAAAAAAAGATTAAATGATATACTAAAAATTATTTTTTGATGTTTTTCATTGAAAATCTCTTAACATCTGCAATCACAATTAAATCTTAACTATTTCACAATTTATCTCAATAATTATTTACTAATTCCTAACAACAATGATACCAATATCAAAAGCTAGACTTGCTAAGTTCAGGCTAACCAATGGGCTTTGTACAATTTTCTAGAAGGAAGCAACAATAAGGGAATAGGTTTATTGAAACTATCCAACCTTACCTAAAAATATAACAATTGCAAAGCCTTTTCTTCAAAATTCAATGCCAAAAAGCATCTTCCTTCTATAATTACCTAGAATATATATAGTCAACATCATTACATTGGGTTAACAACATCCAATATAGTAATAAAAATAAAATCGAGAGCAAATCTATGACAACCAATATTACAAAGATCTGAACACATCCTATCTAACAAACCTTTGACATTAACAACTGAAGAGTTGTCAATTGGCCCAACATGTTCCAGAGGAGGAACATCAACGGGAGAAGCTTGTGCATCTATAATATAACGATGCAATTTTGGTCAGATTCCATAATAGCATCAAAATAAATTACATTACACGTATCTAAACTTTGGTTACATCAAATACACCTCACAGCATTGCATATGTCTATGTTTTCGAGTTGAAGCCACAACTACAAAATGTTGCACATCTATAAACATCATAACAGTACAAGTCATAAATGAGTATGGGTACACAAAAAATCCTAAACAAAATAAATCTTCTCACTTAATCTAAGTTACTAGGGAAAACATGAGATGCATTATTTGAGCGAGGATGTCCACGTCTATTGGCAGATTCAAACTGAAATGGTTCATATTCATAGGAATGGACATTTAAATCAATTTATAAAAATCGGTTTCTTTTGTTTCTTCTCCTTTTATTTGTAGGGTTGAAGAAACTCTTCTTTCGCTTGAGAGATGACTCAAAAGCACTCAACCCAAGTGTGAAATTAAAATCCAATATGTGTCGATTATTGGCCTCATCCAACATCCTTTTAATTAGGTCCACCATCTCTCGGGTGTTGGTTAAAATAGCAGGAGGACTATTTTGAAGCACATCTTGGTATCCCAACAATTCCTCCCTAGCCAATTGAAGTGCCTCATCATCTTGATCAACAATTCCAATGGCCATAGGAGTCATGTCAACATTTTCATCAATCATTGATGTCTCCATAATTATCTTGAGAGGATCGTTGAATGCATCAGGTGTTGCATCATCAAATATATTAGGCTCAACATTCTGATCCAATGATGGCTCTGAACCCTTCGAAAGGAAGTACAACCACTCCACCTTTATGGTATTCTTGCAGGTGTTTCCATGAATAGACCATGGACATCCGCACACCATAAAATTCTTGCGATACTAAGTCACAAGGTATTTTTTGTCATGATCGGTTTGACTCCTCACCCAGTATGCATGGGATATGATTTCATGGGGCCAACAATCATCATTTGGAATGCTTCTAGCTTTCTCCATTGAGTATTCAAACAACTTCTCCTTCTTGTGGTTATTCAAATATCCTTCATATTTCAAAATGTCTTTGAATTTGTAATACGAATTTACATGTATCAACAACATATATAGTAACCAATCCATTCTATGGAAACATTTCTTTCTTCTATCAGACATAAATTTGGACTTCAATAAGCTATGGTATGCCTCCACAAAATTATTCGTCTCTTGAATTGCATGAAAAAAATCACGACAACCTTTAAACCACATCCCTAATTGAAAGAACTAAGTTAGTGCAAAGAGAATCTTTATGGAAAAGGAAAAACAAAATAATAAAGTAGAGTATGTGAACTTACAAAGCTTATTACCTGCAACCCAAGTGCTATGAAAATAATCCAAGAATTTTTTCTCATTTGTAAAATCAATGAAAAAATTATCCACATGCTCGACCACTGATTCAGCATTGGGGCAAGAGTTCATAATATAACTTAACCTATTGAGCATAACATTTGCTTTCTCTAAAGTAGAGGCTAACCTATAGATATTTTTTTTCATGCCCCCCATACATGCCAAATACACAATATCACTCGACACTATGTGGCCCTCCTGTAGGATTCAATGCATTTATGTGAGATAATCTTACAAAATAAATACAAGTCACAAAAAAATAAAATGAAATTTACCTCAAAGCATCAATTTTTGCCAATGCATCATCGACGATGAATGCATTGACTTTCCAATCAGATCGAAATTGATAACACATGTCCATTAGCAGTTTCAACCATGTCACAATATCCAATGATGTATTTTGGGATGTCACAACCCATGCAACTGGTACTCTGCTTTGCTGGTCGTCAAAGGCCACAAGTGTGTACGATCGATACTACAATATTCAGTAAAAGTCAAAGTCAAATTTTAAGCTATCAATCATAATGAATCACAACCCAAACAATCATTTATTAATGAATCATTCAAATTCACCTTACCCTATATTTATTGGTACTGAAAGTTGAATCCATTCCTATTAAACTATCATGAGATAGTTTGACCATTCTCTCCAACATCCATTTAGCTTGAATGCCAATTATAAAAGGAACATTTGGACCATTAGGATTCTAAAAAAAACGAAAAAATCATTTGGTTTTTTATGATACCATAGGTTAACACTCATTTCATATTTCTTGTCAAGTTGATATTTTCCCTTCATCAAGTGGTTATAAATATTTGCAACATCTTTTCTAGTTAAGAAAAAATCTCTATCCCGATCTTCCACATCCATGTCAACATATCATTCAATCTACTTTTGATACACAACATCAATTGACACTTCCATAAAGAAACAATTTTCTATAAAAGAGACAATTTCTCTCGACAACCTAGGTTTACGCAAGGACCTAGCCCCCCCAGACTTGTCAAGTCTGCCATGAAAATGCCATCCTTCCTCATCTTCATGCTCATATGTGTTGTATGTAAGTATTGCTATGTTAGGGTCCTTATTCTTTACATTCACTATAAAGTGGCATTGACATCCTCTTTACTTTACAAATGAGTCGTTGCATGTATTTGAACACATTCCTCTTTTGTCTTCCGAGCCATATGAACATGAGTAACTGCACTACAAATTACAACACATTAGAACAAAATAATATATATCCACTCATGAATAACCATTTTTTTTAATCATATATTTGTCAAGTCATAAGATGCATGCACCAACTAAAACGAAAAATATTTAGAAATGCAAGAGCTATGTGATTGTGAAATACTCACAACTCATATAGCTTGTGACTGTTATCACTTTCTGTTGGGGTTTTTTTCACTATGGGTAAGAAAGTACAAGGATCATCGATATTGATTTCTTCTCCTCTAATAAAATCAGGAACTCTACCTAAAGGGATTTGTGCAATACGATCAAATAAAGGATTATCTCGTCAATATACATCAGTCCAGGTTAAATCTTGGCTAGAAAAGGTCGACTTGTCTTTTGGGTCTTGGACCTCAAGGCCCATTATAATATTCCATTTTCTTTGTCTACCCATTTTATATGGATACCTAAAAACAACATTTTATCAAGGATTAGATAACCAATATTTTACAATCACAAATTTAGAACAAATAGAGAATCAATATTTTACAATCATGTTGAATGCATAATGCAGAGAGAACAAAGTTATTACAATAAGGGATGGAAAATTTCAGAGACCTGTAGAACACCATATTCAGGTAGCAGGGTTGTTTTGCAGTTTGAAAATGGATCCACAGTGGAAACAATTTTTGATGGGAGCAAGCATGGAATTGAACCTTATGCTATATAGGTCTCTCCAGATGGAGAATTGTTTGTACTAGACTCTACAAAGAATAATATTCTTAGAGTGACTCCTCCATTATCACATTGTATGTGTGTCCACTTAAAATTAGGTCTTCAAATTTTATTTCAAAAATAGTATGACAACGTTCATAGTATCTTGATTATTGACTTGGGTTTTATTTTCAAAATACATAAAAGGATGATACATTTATTCCCACTTTTGATCTCCCATAACTTTGTTTTATTCATTTTCTGTAGATAGCAGAGCTCAGTTTTCTAGTTTGAGGCAGCAACAGATCCTTGAGTCTCAACCTGCGAGGAGGAGGTGCAACCACAATTTTGTAGATAGTTATAGGTCTATTGGATGGTCTTTTGAGGGTTGGAACAGGTATGTTACAATCAACAGTTTGAGGCAGATTTGAGGTTGTAATAGGACTGTTACGGCCATTCAAGAGGGAATTTCTGAGGATTGAACAACTAGCAGTTTTGAGGGCTGAAGGCAAGGCATGCAGTACAACAAATTATGCATCTCACATAAACAAAATTAACCCTTTTCATTACATGAAAAAAAACTTCCAAGTCATTGATTTACATCAAAATATTATATTGAGATGCATAATGTTTATGTGATAAATAAGCCTCTGGGTTTTGGAATTAACACCCACTACGTATGAAGGACGTGGGTAAGAGGAAATAAAAATGGGCTTTATCCCCACAAATTAACCCACTAATACATCACTTACAAAACTAGAAAATAAGTATGGAAAATATGTGTTTTAAGAGATTGAAATATAGTTTAGTTCAATTCCCTTGAGGTTAAGATGGATCTGCGCAAAGCAACTAAAAGTTTAACCATGAATTTATTTATTTCTAAATTAATGACGGGTATATCTGAAGCATAAAAAAAAACAGAGAAATTTTGTCACATATCCGGAAATGCATTAAAAAACATAGTAAAATATAAATTCTTACCTTAACTGGGGTTGAGTTGTGATGTGAGCGACAATATCCTGTTTTGAGGAATCTCCATGAAGGTGTTTGGGTGTGTTAGCGTCAGAAGTCACTCCTGGATTGCTGCAGGAGCAGAGCCCGACACCCATCAGTTTTATGTCATGATTTTTTTAATGGGGTGATCGAATGGATAGAGGCTCAAGAAGATATCGCTCTAACTCAGAAAACCAGGCTTGGTATGTGAAAAACAAGGGAGGTCTTGATCCAACTTCCGTCAGTAAGTTGAGTATAAGATGGATAGATGGAAGACTTAATGAGATGAGTGAGCAAGACTGCCTCAGGCATCAAGCCTTCGACAGCTTGAGGAGGAAAAATCCTCTTGACCCCAAGTTTCAAGGAACTGAAAGGTGGCTCGACTGGATTCTCCAATTCCAATCCATTTAGCGTTGAGAAAGCACAAGAACTGATTAGAAACCCTGCGACTATTACAGTGATCCAACCTACATCATCCTATAACATCGCAACTCGACTGGATCCTCCAATTCCGAGCTGTTCTAACACAGTGTAAACAAAGGGATGGAAAGAGGCTGACATCCATAAAGTAATAAGTCTCAAATGCCAATACATAACTAGAGCGACCAATGCTTCATTAAAACTTTACAATCAGGAGCCTAACTCAACCATCTGATCTCTACAAAAATGATGAAAATGCCTACATATACTCAAAACAACAACAGCAAAAAAAACAAGACGTTGCATTAAAAACATTGTGTCTGCATGTCTTCTGACAGTCTGTGCATGCAGACTCTGGCCGATCGTGCACCCATGACAGACGCTATCATATTTTGGACTGTTCTGCTGTAGATGAATCGACCATATTTAGTCCTTTGCTGGACTTTCTTTTTATGGCGGAGATGATGCTCAACCACCAGCAACAACCACAATAACTACTTTCTTGGGACTGGGGACAACCTCGTTCAAATCTTCCTTTTGGGGTGTGGAGGTGACTGGGAGTGAGAGGGACACATAGCATGAGACGAGAGGGAGATGAGCTGAGGAGGGGCCATGTGGATGGAGAGAGGGAAGTTAGACAGATGACGGGGGAAGAGGATGGTGGTAGGTGGAGAACAGGTGGCAACGAGGAGGACAACTCAAACAGTGACATGACAGGAAGGGGGCCCACGCTACATTTTACCATTTTGGAACTCCCCCCCCCCTGCATTAAAGGTAGAAAGGCAAGGGGGGTCCAGAATCGCTTGAGCGCCGTTGATCTGGGCGCTTTGATCACGACCGTCGGAGAGTTGCGCGCTCGATTCCGGTTCCCCCCCCCTCCCCTTAAAGGTAGAACGGTGGGGGGGGGCCGAAATATGATTCCGACCGTGGATCTAGGTGCGTAGATCCTGGCTGCCCAGATATGCTCGCTGCTTAACCACAGGCGCATTCACACCCCGAACTTAGGGTAAGTGGGGCTTTTACCCCATTTCTTCCTATTTTTCCCCCTTTACAATAAATTTTTCTAACGTTAGGCTCCATGGGGGATAGAGTCGTCCCTGTGATGCTCTAAGAACTCATTTTGCAATTTCAATGCCTTGCTATTGGGCTATGGNCCACTTACCCTAAGTTCGGGGTAAGTGGGGCTTTTACCCCATTTCTTCCTATTTTTCCCCCTTTACAATAAATTTTTCTAACGTTAGGCTCCATGGGGGATAGAGTCGTCCCTGTGATGCTCTAAGAACTCATTTTGCAATTTCAATGCCTTGCTATTGGGCTATGGAGTCAAGCTCAAAATATCTCGCTGCTGAAAATAATGGTCGAAAAGTAAAGGAGAAACAAAACAAACAGATACATGCTCAAAGAGATTATTTATGTACAGACCTAAACTAATAAAATCCTTTACATGGGGCTAGGTGAAAGCGAACTTCCACCATAGCCATTCAAACGACTTTCTGAACATAAGCTCCTTCCTTCTATCGATGATCATGAACAATTGGTGTAACCGTGACAGCAGAATGGTTATGCTCTTCAACTTCTCCTCACAGGATGAAGTTGATATGAAATAGGGCGGCTCCAAGGCATAAGGGAAATGCCACTCCATGTACTTGCTGACAGGTTCCTGGAATGAGAGGCGAATTTCGGAAAATTAGTGACAGGCAGCCTCCTTTGCTACACAATTGTCCACCTGTGGCTGAATATTTCTGATAAGCACAGGTAGGAGGAAAAATGACGTAGGCTCGCTGATCTCAGGCGGTGGATGTTCATTGACTAGCTCCGGATAGAACATGAAATACGTGCTCAGCTGCCCTTCTGGTTCTTCCTCCTCTTCTTCATGCACTTCCCCATCTTGTAAAAAAGGAACGGTCTCCTAATCCTTCTCTTCAATACCAAATGTAAATACATCATGGGAAATCTCGTGAAGGAAGAAAGAACAATCCTCTTCCACAATGGATTCTTCGTTTAAATCTGAGACAATAGGCTCATTGGGGGCAGATGCTAACGTATCTAAGAAATCTTCGATAATCTCTTCAAAAGAGCTGCTTAGATCATCTGCCTTGAAGACTAGAAAATCCACTTCGTTGCCATCGGATTCCAATTTTGCACGTTGGGCAGTGAGAGATACCACTTGCTCCATGTCACTCAGAGCATCTTCCTCCAAGGCTGGAAAATCCTCTGCACAGTATTCAAATTTAAATCTTTCTAATTGGGCAGAGAGATATCTCACCTGCTCCATCAGCTCACTCATGGCATATCCTTCCTCCCTGGGATCTTCATCACTTTCATAACCTACCTTTAATGTAGACGAATGGGGAGGAGAAAGGACTAATTTCTGATCCAGGTCATCAGGATCATCCCCACAACCTACGTCAGAAACAAATTTATCTTGTATAGAATTGCGGTATCCCTCACAACAGTTATGAAAAATCAACTCAGAGGGATACAACTTCTAACAATAGGCAGTGAAAGCTGCATGGAATTCACTGAGTCAAGAAATGTTAGCAGGGGGTAAATAATGATACCATTTACGCGCATCCCCTGCTAACGAGAACATGAACATCTTCAGTAATACATCCTCATGATGTATCTCCCACTGACGCATGAGTTCATGAAACTCACCGAGGTGCTAAGCAGGGTTGTCCTCTTTACATTTCCTAAATATGGAAAAATAATCGCCCCATTCATTCGGAGAAGGGACAACATTAGGAAAACCTGGAATAGCAAAAAAATCAAAAGGAGCAAACCTGCAAGCCAAGATCTTCTCCATCCGAACCAGTGGAGTCGCCAATCGATCCTCGAATCATGGAGTCACCAGGTGAAATACGCGTAGCTTTGAATGTGACTAGTCTTTGTTCACCATCAAAGGCTAGATCCTAACGTTGGGTCCTTACCCCAGGAAACTTCTCAGGCTGAGAAAGCAACTGCCGAAACCTTCTCGAGAAAGCTCCTCTGGGTCAGCTCTCAGGTGTGCTAATAGTAGCCACAGCTGAAACAGTGATGCAGAAACCTTGGAGTCGCGACAGTGGAGTCGCCAGGTGCACAGTAGCAATATTTAAGGGCTCTAATGCCTGATGCACCTTCAGAATCAGAGGCTCAATGTCATTCAATCCCAGGGAAAATATTCAACTTCGTCCCCAGCAACGGCACTAGAAATGTTAGCATCATAAGTCACTCCTGGATTGCTGCAGGAGCAGAGCCCGACACCCATTAGTTTTATGTCACGATTTGTTTAATGAGTTGACCAAGGTTGTCCCCAGTCCCAAGAAAGCAGTTATTGTGGTTGTTGCTAGTGGTTGAGCATCATCTCTGCCATAAAAAGAAAGTCCAGCAAAGGACTAAAGCTGTTCGATTCATCTGCAACAGGATAGTCCGAAATCTGATAGCGTCTGTCATGGGTGCACGATCGGCCAGAGTCTGCATGCGCAGACTGTTAGAAGACATGCAGACACAATGTTTTTAATGCAGCTTCTTGTTTTCGTTGATGTTGTTGTTTTGAGTATATGTAGTCATTTTCGCCATTTTTGTAGAGATCAGATGGTTGAGCTAGGCTCCCGATTGTAAATTTTTAATGAAGCACTGGTCGCTCTGGTTATGTATTGGCATTTGAGACTTCTTACTTTATGGATGTCAGCCTCTTTCCATCCCTTTGTTTACACTGTGTTAGAACAACTCGGAATTGGAGGATCCAGTCGAGTTGTGCTGTTATAGGATGATGTAGGTTGGATCACTGTAATAGTCACAGGGTTTCTAATCAGTTCTTATGCTTTCTCAATGCTGAATGGATCGAAATTGGAGGATCCAGTCGAGCCACCTTTCAGTTCCTTGAAACTCGAGGTCAAGAGGATCTTGTCTTCTGAGTTTTTCCTCTTCAAGCTACCGAAGGTCTGATGCCTGAGGCAGTCTTTCTCACTCATCTCATTAAGTCTTCCATCTATCCATCTTATACTCAACTTACTGACGGAAGTTGGATCAAGACCGCCCTTGTTTTTCACATACCAAGCCCAGTTTTCTGAGTTAGAGCAATATCTTCTTGAGCCTCTATCCATTCGATCACCCCATTAAACAAATCGTGACATAAAACTGA
>JASDQU010108931.1:29311-42187 GCA_032191745.1 Picea mariana
ACTTTATTTTCATAAAGCACTTATGTAATAAAGTGAAATTCACTTTAATTTTAAATGAGACATTTTGGAGGGAATGAATCATGATCCTTGATCTTGGAAAAGGCAAGATCTAATCTTGGCCTTTGGATCTAGGGTTGGGGAAGGTGAAAAGACACTTTTGGGGGGGAAATGTCATGCATTGGGTAGTGTGCAAGACATGTCGAATGTTGAGAGAGGACATCCGAAGGAGAGTTAGAGAGATTTTTTGAGTATGCTTGAGAGAGGAAAGTGAACAGCAAAGAGGGCATGTTTTTCGAGGAAAGTGGGCATGATTCCTGAGAAACATTTTCTGTGAATGTTTTGCCGAAATATTTTTCTACTGTGGGAGGCCGTACTGTATGGATCTGTACAGTCTATACAGTCCGTATGATTCTGTACATTTCGTACGGTCAGTACGAATTTGGCACATAAATCGAGGCAATTTTTGGCACAATTTTTGAGGCGATTTTCAGATTTTCGATGGCTATTTTTGGGCCGTACGGAATAGTTCATACAGTAGACTGTGGGCATGAAAAACGAGGTACATAAGAGGTTGGAGAACGGTACGCTTTTGGCATGAAAAACGAGGTAGATTTCTGTGGGACAGATTTGGTGCTGTGAGGTATTTTCCTTGGTTGGAAATGTTTTTTTGCTGCTGATATGTACTTTCCTGAAGCATAATAATAAGATCTCTCTCTCTCTCATTGGGTTTCCCCGCATTGGGGTTTTCCCTAGCATTTGCCTAAATTTCTGTGAGTTATGGGTTGTTGTCCATTGTGTATTTCCGCTGCATCTTTTGCTTAGCAATGTGTATTTTTGCTTATGGAAATTTCTGAATGTGGGTTTTATGCATTTCTAAAATTTATGAAGACAATTATCTCTAGGTTGCTAAGTGTTTGATAGAATATTAGCTCGCTGATTTTTGTCATTAAAAATATACAGAATACTGCTCGCAAATGATTGCTAAGATCTATTATTTATTTATAATAATAATAATAAACTAGTAGGTGGGACCGCCTTGTAGACTAGTGGTGCTATGATGGATGTGTTGCATTTATATCTTTTTGTTGTTATAATGATGCCAACATAGTCTTCTACAGTTGATAATTCAAGTCATGTTTCTAATCATTATGGTGACATAAGATGGTTGGTTTATTGTGTTATGGCTAGATGGTTTTGATGGTCTCTCACAACTCATGGTTGTACTATGGATAAAAGGATTACTTTTTTTATAGGTTCTATGTTTATTCATTAAACATCAATTGATTATTTCACATATGATTTTTTACAAAGGGATGATGTGGGAGCTTAAACAAAAAGGAAAAAAAACTATGTACAAGCCTTAAGGTTACATGTAATAGCGACAAAAGAAAAGTGTATAGACCTTGATGCTAGTCTTATGCACTTTGAGTAAAGGTTATGTGTGAGGCATATATGGTAACGTTATAGCATATGGTTGTTGATAAAAGATTTTAACATGACTAAAGGTGGTGCACTATGTAATGGATATGTGTTTGAATTAAGGGTTGATGTTATGGTGGATTGGATGGCTTGTATGTTGAATTGAATGGAGTTGGGGAAGGAAGCGACGTGCATTTACTGCACGTCACAAAAACAACCCTCGAGCCCCTCACCCTAGCCATACTTGCATTTGGTTTTTTCGGCTCTGGTGGTTGATAATGATCCACGATTTTTGGTTGTGAAAGAACGAAATAGTCTAACTCTTCTTATCAAGCAAGATTTTCCAGGTATGGTTCCTTTATTTTCCATCCACGACAGTTCCTCTGTGTTATGAATAAATTTTGGCTCAGAATTCCTTCAGGTCAGTGTTTTTCTTAAGATTTTGACTGTGTATCAGTGATGTGCTTATGGTTTATTCTATGAATACTCTAGACTATTGGCTTGTTGAAGAATAGGAATGGATATTCTTTGTTGTGTGTAGCCTGTGCACTGGTTTATTGGTTAAAACATGTTTTCTCAGCTTGGGGTTTTTGGTCTGCTTCTCTATGGAAAATTATGATGATGGCCTAGCAAGATCTGAGTTTTGGTGCGTGGATTTTACAACCAATCTTGGTGTTAAGTTTGTGCCACTCCCTTTCGTCTCGGTGGTTGATATGTTTCGTTCCTTCGGGTTGCAATGCAAACTGTTAAGAGTTGGGGTGTTCTTGCCTTGTTTTGGTCGAGAACTGTCTTTTGTCATGCCATTGCCTTCATTATCACTGTTAAAGAAAATCATTATACGGTCAGGTTTTTAGCATCACCCAGAATTTTAAATGGAAGCTTGTATAGTCTTAGTTGACCATGGGTTATGTTCGGGAATTCTCTTTACAGTATTTTGAGTGTTTTCTTCCTCTTGTATCTGTTGGAGGTGGCTGACTGTTATGTTTTGGTAACCCTCACTGTCAAGATTTTTAAAGGTTATGTGTTTGTGGTGAATTTGGAAAGGGCACGGGCTCTCTGTTTCTTCAAATATTATTCCTTGATTATCTGTTGTTACTTCTCTGTGATATTTTTTTAAAGGGAAAAAACTGTATGTGTCTCAAAGACTATCTCATGTGGTTGAGCTATTTGTTCTTACTCCCTTTGTTGTGTTAAAACCTAACACGATCTTGGTCTCGTTCCAATCCTATCAAGAGTAAAAGAGACACATGTGTGTGCTTGGTCTATTTGGGCACAATTTGGTTTTGTCTCTCATTGGGCATTTATTTTCAAAGAAGTCTGTACATGTCTAATTTACAAGGATCTCAGGCTCAGAGTTGCATGTTATTGGTTGAATGCTAGTTCAAATCAAGACTTTTGTTGATAAAATCCTTTGTGTGATTAAATCGGGGCCCGATTATGAGTTTTAATGCTAGTGGATTATGTCAATCAGTGTTGGAAAGTCAACAGATGGTGGTTTATATTGGACCTATTCTTAATTGAATTTAAGGAATAAATATTGGATGTGGATGGCTGGAATTATTGTACATATTTCTATTTGGTTCTAAAAGAAATGGATTTAACATTGGAATATGAATGATTTTGGCTCAACGAATTATTATGTTATCATAAAAAGCAATGTTGTTATTGTGACTGTTATTATGGATATTGTATAGATGGAAGGGCTGCTATAATTGAGTATTCTGGGCATATGAATTGTTTTGTTTGAAGTCAGCAAGCATTATGTAAAGAAGTGACAGTTAAATGGGTTTGGTTTTAACAGTGAATGCTTATTGGATTATGAGGTCTTAACAAAGTTATGGTTGTTGTTTGATTTGATTTATTTTTATGAACAATATCCATATTTTATTCCCTCTCATACTATCACTTTTTCGCTCATTATAAACCCCTCATAATCCCAATTTCATTTTTACATGCCCTGTTCTATAAAATAAGTTAAAACTTTGTATAACAGTGACAAAAGATATGACACCGAAATAGGTGGCAGTTGATATTTTTGGTATTGATTGCACAGTTAAATTATTTAATGAATTGTTGAGCAATACTCGTGTATGTGTGCCCTTTCATGCTACCACTTTTTCTCTCATTACAATCCCTCCAGATGTCCCATGAACCATANGTAACTGGAATAGAGGGCCTAGAAGGTCTAGATTCTCAATTCATTTTGATGTTGACCCCCAGGAGTTGAACCATTTGTTTCAAGCTAGGTTCTTCAATTGGATTGGGCAAGGGATAGTTCAACCCCGACCAGAGAGACCTCCCTTCCAGCCTCAAAATATCCCTAGTATTCTTATGCCTCCTCATATTTCCTTGCAACCAGAAGTTCCTGCAAATTGTGGATGGTAGGAGATTTCCAATCCAACAATCTCTCACAATCGTGGCTGGCCCAATGTGTCATTACCCCTTCCACCACCTGTAAATCCTAATGTTCAAATTGCCCCTGTGCATTCACCCATTCAATCCTCTCATGCTAGAAAATGGCTTAAACTGATGTCCCCCATGTGCAAGATAAAGGTAAAGTTGTTGCTACCCCTTCCTCTCCTTCAAATGCCTCTTCAAAATCAACGTCCTCCCATATGCATATGAAGGATGATTGTTCCCATGTTATTAGTGAGATTAAGCCTCAAGGTTCAAATCAACTAAAGGCTACTTCTGGGAAGTCCAAAGGGGACAAAAATCATAGAAGAAAGATTGCCTCTCAAAGTGGCAAGTATGGATTTTAATTTATGTGTTTATGATTGAGTTGTTGAAGACAGTGGTCTGCAGAAAGTTTTGGACATCACGCTATTTTTTTTGGATAATGTGAATATTTACATATTTTGGATATGATTTGAAATATCTCTGATATTTAATATTCAAATTTTGGAAGTATTTATGGGAGCTACAAGGAGGCATGTGTTTAAATGATTATCTAATTGTGTTTATTTTTGTAAAGAATAAAAGGAGTCACAAGGGGTCCCACCTACTTATTTATTATTAAATAAATACCCTTAACTATTATTATTATTATTAATTCCCCTAAACTAAAATTAGTTAAGTTTAACTAACTTGACTAAAGAAAGTAGTTGAACTACTTCAACTTATTTGGAATTCATAAAAGCCAAATGAGAAGGAAGAACAAGGGGAGAATAGAAGGAGAAAGCAAGACTAAGGTTTGCTCTTTTGTTTTCATGAGATAGTTTCAGTTTTCATTCATTCTTGAGTTCATTAAAGGTCTAATTCTCTCTTTGACAACATGGTCCTATTGTAGACAACAAGGTTCAAAGTTGAACCATATCATTCAGATGCTTGTTTCAGAGGTGTTGATCTATCTTTGATAGCGTGTGTATACTTGTTTGTTTATGGATTAAGTTTCATAGTTGATAAAGGATATTGTGCAGAGTCAAATTGACAATAGTCTGTGGCAAGCTGATCCAGATTATAAAGTTTAGTTTTTACTTCTTATCAGAGTCCTTTTGTATGGTTTTCATTGGGGATATCTAAATTAGACTTTGGTCCATGCCCTCATAGGGATTTTGTAAAGAGAAAGATACTTTGATTTCTTGGAATGAAATAAAGAAGATTGCTATTCTGTCTCATTTGTGTGTATATGTGACTTGGTTACTTTTGATTTTTGATCTCCACATTTACTTGATGTAATCTATATATTTTTCAGAAAATTACATAAAAAAATTATGTTATTTTTCAACACTCTTTTCATAAAAAATCAGCCTAAACCCTTGTAATTAATACTTGTGGATTGGGAAAATATTTTTGAGGCTATAAAATATAGGGTGATATTCCTGACTATCTTGTCTTAGCTAGAAAAGATTTGAAAATGATTGAGTAAGATAATTCATATCTTTTCCTCAACATTTATTTGGCAACCATACTGGGGATATCTTCCATATCTCTCTGGTTGATTGTATGTTTGATTATCATTGAAAATTTTATATTTTTCTTTTGATTCTTTGACTGTTTCCTTTCCTTCATGACAATACATGTTACAAGGTAGCCCAATATTGATCCCGGTCTTAAAGACTAGACCATCATTGCTTTAACCTTATTCAATACCATCTTAGAAACCGCTAACATTTGGGTTGAGCTTGAATGCTCGTGGGAAGTGATTGAACAAGACATAAGTGTCCGAGAACGCTAGGAAGTCAGGCAAAGACAACCTAGGAATCAACCACAGCTTTCTTTTTCCTAAAGTTTTGTTCTTATTTTCATGTCCTTAAACCCTCATATCTATAGGAGAATAAGATGTTTATCACCTGATATCAACCCTATTACTGAAATAGGAAGAAGAAATGTTGTTTTGTCAACCCAACAAAGTACTCTAAGGAGAACTTTGTCTGATTTATCATGTTCGTCTTTCTCTCCCTTACCCATCGTTCACAAGATGACATTTGTGGGTGGCTCTAGTGGCACTGGAGGTGCTTCTTCATGTCAACCTTGAGTCTCATCAGTGATTGGTAGCTTGTATAGCCATCAAGTCCCTATCCCATCTACTACCAACCCCACTAAGGTCATAAAGAAGTATGGACTCTTTTGGTTCGAAGAATATGCTACTACTACTATGTGGCATGTATCCTCTCCTCTGAACCTAGCACCTGCTACTCTCCCACTTCCAAAATTCAAAGAGAATCTCCCTAGGTATTCAGGAAATAACATGGTCACTACGAATGAACACTTGGTGGCATTTTCTAATGCCTGTCACAACATAGGAGCAAATGACAATGATACTTGTATGCACTTAGTTGTTAATTCCCTTGAAGGGAAAGCAACAACAGATTTATTTGATCTTCCTCCCAAGATTCTTTCCACTTGGGAAGAGTTAGTTTACTGGTTCAAATATACTTATGGGCAGTCTAAGAACTTAGTCGAACAATTACGGGAGTATAATAATAACCAAATTCCCGAACTTATTCTCCATCAGAACTAATTCGCTTTTATGCATTACTATAATGCTCTACCTTCCCCTTACCGTTGTAGGATTGAAGAAAAATATATTGACAATCTTGGTTCCGCTCTGCATACTTGTCTAGAGTATGAAGAACAAATTGAAAGAACAGGTCCTTCCAAGGGAGACTCAGTTAAACAAATGGACATGTCCACCCTCTTACAGCTTGTACAACACATGAATAATCAAATGATAGCATATGAGTGAAAGGGAAATGTCCCTTCACTTACGTCTGGGGCATCATCTTCTTCTTCACCAACCTTTAGGAATACTAATGAAAACAAATTTCATCCTAAAGCCATCATGCCTTGCAGTTGGTGTAACTTTTGCGAGGAACACCATGAGGAAAGTACTTGTGAGGTAAAGAAGAGTGTCGGAGATAAAATCTTTGGCAAAAGGCCTGAAACTACCATTGTTCTTCTATATTTCGCAGAACCAAAGGATGTCATGATCATAAATAACATGAACAAATCCTATGCTTCAAAAGGAAAATATAACCCCCCTCATACTTCTTCTAGCCCAAGCTCATCTTCACCAACTGCTACTGTACAGGTTACTAAAACTCCCGATAGACAAGGAACTCCCTCCCCTCTTCCCTCTTCCAAATACAACATTCTCAATCAATTGGCTAATATTAAAGCCAATGCTACCCTCCTGGACATGGTTGTCATCCCTGAGCAACAAAATCATCTAAACATTTCATGGAAGGAAAAGCTTCCACCATTGCCAATATCTTTGAAGAGGTAGATGAAGAGGACTCAATTGTAAATAAAGTAGGTGTAAATAATTTTAGAAACTCTGTTAAAAATCCTTCATTTTTCATTTCTGTAAATATTATGGACAAAATATCACATTGTTGTTTGATTAACGATGGTTCGAGCCCAAGTGTAATGCCGAAAATTATTATGGAAGAGCTAGGCTTGTCTTGTACAAATGAAAATTACAAAAGCATGCTCTCTTATAATAGTTTACAACAATCGACCATAGGTGAAATCAAGGACGTGACTTTGGTTTTGTGCATGCATCCTAAAATAAGGACAACCCTTAATATTCAGGTAATTGACATGCCAATGAGTAATTATTCAATCATTTTAGGAAGATACTGGCAAGCCTTGACAAGTGGATACCTCTCACTCGACAGGACACACTTATCTATTCCTCGTAATGGGAAGAACATCATAGTCTCGAGGGAGGGAAGAATTTCACCTTATATAGAAATCATCCCACGTCCTAATGTAAATTATATCGAGGAGGACCTAGGAGTGTAATCCATCTTTTTCGATGAGGACAACACTACTTTGGTACAAATCAACCTAGAAGATGGGATGTTGCATATACACTTTGATGGTTCATGCTCCAATGAAGGAAATGGAGTTGGCATTATCTTGTACTCTCATGTAGGTAAAATTCACAACTTTTCCTATAGGTTAGAGTTTTCTTGCACTAACAACGTTATCGAATTTGAAGCATTACTACTAGGCATTGAAAATGCCTATAATTTAGGTTGTGGTCACCTTACAATTTTTTGGGACTCTGAACTTGTTGTAAACCTTGTATGTAAGATATATTCTCCTAGCAAAAGTTAATGAAATGCTACACCAAAATTGTTTGGGCGCTTATCTCGAACTTGCTATTGTTCAACATCACTCATGTTAAAAGGGAACTGAATTCAATGGCTAATAGGTTAGTTGTTTTTGCAGCCTCTCCTACTCGACAACTTCTGCAACAAAGACCTGATTGCACTTTTCAATATTTGTATTGTCCTCATATCCCTGAAAATGTAGAGTCATGGAAGGTCTTCCCTAGTGATGAGATCATCTGTGCTTTCATACAAAATGAACCTTATGAGTCTAAGGAGATTATATCTATGGAAGACAACAAAATTATGAAGGGCTTGACTCCTCTAGAAAGTTCATTTTCATCGAGTTATGTAGGCAACAAAGAAAAACATAAAGAAGAGGAGTCGAAAAGGAAGGTGGGTGAAACCATTTCTTGAACATTGGGACACTCGATTGTCCAAACAATGTTAAAATAGGTTCCCAATGTTCTGATGAAGAAAAATTGAAGTTCATTGAATTACTTCGTGAATTTCAAGATGTTTTTGCTTGGTCTTATGAGGATCTTCATGGTTTTTATTCTGCTCTTATAAAACATGCCATCCCTATCAAGGAGAGCATAAAAATGGTTAGGAAAAAACAAATACCCATTAACCCCGCACTTGAAGCAACTATTCGGAAGGAGTTGGAAAAACTCTTGAAGGTTGGATAATTTTCCCTATTAAGTATTCTGAGTGGGTTTCCAATTTGGTTCTCGTTCAAAAAACCACTGGCTAGATCATAATATGCATTGATTTTTGTGCATTGAATAGAGCTAGCGTGAAATACCATTTTCCTCTCCCTAATATGGAAATGATTTTGCAACAAGTTGCACGGTCACAGATGATGTCCTTGCTTGACGTTTTTTCTGGTTATAATAAGATCAAGGTAAAAAGGAAAGATAAATATAAAACCACTTTTATTACATGTTGGGGCACATTTTCTTATGAATGTATGCATTTTGGATTGTCCAATGCAGGTGCCACTTTCCAAAGAGCTATGCAAATAGATTTTGACGATCTGATCGACAAAATTATTCAGATTTATCTTGATGAATTAACAATGTATTCAAGGAACCAATCAGATCACTTTGGTCATCTTAGAAAGGTTTTCATGCGATGCAGAAAATTCGACATTTCTTTAAATCCTTCTAAGTCTATCTTCGACGTTACCAAGGGCAAGCATAAGCATAGATCCCGAAAGAATTGTTGCTATTCTAAATCTTCCTGCCCCTACTTCCAAAAATGAGGTACAAGCCTTTATGGGTATTATCAACTTTGTCCATAGGTTTCTTCTTGTTTTTGCTGTAATGGTCAAATCAATTCACAATCTTCTTAAGCAAGATCGCTCCTTTTCTTGGACTGATGACGTTGAAAATGTTTTCGTAAGGATCAAGAAGGCAATCCGTTCTGCATCGGTTTTGGTGAAGCCGAATTTAGAGGAAGAATTTATTATATATACTAATGCCACAGAGGAAGTAGTTTCTGCTATCCTCATACAATGTGATGACCAAGTTAATGAAAAACCAATAGCTTACATGAGTCAAATCTTGTCAGATGATGAATTCAAATATTCTTATATTGAAAAATATGCTTTCGCTCTTGTTAAAGTTGTTGAAAAAATGTGCCACTTTATCTTAGGTAAGCACACACTGGTAAAAGTCCCTTTACCTGCTATCAAATTTTTGCTCTCATAGACTTATCTTTCAAGGAAGCTTGCACATTGGCTTGCCAAGATCCAGGAGCATGATTTAACTATCATGACTTCTAAAACCATTAAGGGACGTGACTTATCCCTTCACTTAGCTCAACATGCAAAAGCAAGTGAAGAAATTGATGAACAAGATAGCTCTTTGCCATCACTATTTTATATCGACAGTCAAATCCTTCCTGTAGTTGAACATCCCTAGTACAAGGATTTGGTGTATTACTTGCAAAATCAAAGGTGTCCAAATGATTTAGATACTCATCAAAGGAGAAGGATTTGTCTTGAATCTTCCAGATATGTCATTTTAGGAGACTTCTTGTTTAGGATATTTGCCGATGGTATGTTACTTCGTTGTGTGAATAATGAGGAAGCACATAAATTGTTACAAGAGACCCATGGATCTTCAAATTCTGTTATTCATGTAGGAGGCCACTTTTCTGCTAAAACTATTGCTTTAAAATTACCAGGAAAGGGTACTATTGGCCTTCAATTTTTCATGATTCTTAAAAAATTTCAAGATCTTGTGACAAGTGCCAAAAGTTCATTGGGAAAGAACATCTTTATGCCATGCCTTTACAACCTGTCCTCCTTGACTTCCCTTTTTCAATATGGGGTCTGGACTTTATTGGTCCTATTAATCCTCCATCTTCAACAGGGTAGGTTTTTATCTTGACAACCACAAACTATTTTACGAAATGGACTGAAGTTGTCCCACTTAAGCATTCGTAGGATGAGCAGGTTATTTCTTTCCTTGAAAGTAATATTTTCTCTAGATTTGGTCTTCCTTTGGAAATTATTACAGACAACGGTCCTGCTTTTATTTCTACTAAGCTGACTCAGTTTCTAGCTAAACTAGGAGTTAAACATTTTACCTCATTATCTTATTATCTCCAAGGAAATGGTCAAGCTGAGTCTACTAACAAGAATCTGGTTAGAATTATCAAGAGGCTCATTGAAGATAAGTCTCGTCAATGGCACACTCTCCTCGCTTATGACCTTTGGGAAGATCGCACTACCACCAAGGTGAGCATTGGTGTCACTCCCTTCCAGCTTGTTTATGGTCAAGAAGCCATTCTGCCTATCGAGCTAGAACTTTCTTCTCTAAGGTTGATGCTACAGGTTGAAGAATTAAATTCTTCTAATATCGCTCAAAGGATAAATGCACTCTTGTCTTTAGAGGAACAAAGGATGTTTGCCTTGGATAACATAAAGAGAAGACAACAAATTGTTAAAAGATATTTCAATAAAAGTACAAAGGTTGTCAAATTTAGGGTTACTAAGAAAGTCTTACTTTGGGATTCAACTCATGTTGATAGAGGAAGGCATTCAAAGTTCCAAAAGTTATGGTTGGGTCCTTTTAAGATCATTTTTGTCTTGGGCGCAAACTCTTATATCCTAAAGGACTAGGAATAGTGATTGTTTTCCTATAGCACCAACGGTTCCCTCTTAAAATACTATGTGGAACCAACTTGAAAGTTTAAATGTTGTATGGAATTTTTTCTGTATTATAGTTTTGTTTTATTGCTTTGATTTTACTTTGTTGTTATTTATTTTTGTTGTTTTATTTCTTTTATTGACTTCTTTTCTTGTCAGAAATAAAATGTTGGATCAGTTTTTCCACAACGACGCTATTCTGCAAGTATTATTAATCAATAACAATCATGTTACATAGTTGTCATGATGTTCCCCCTTGAAGACATCATTGAAATTGCTATCTGCTTCAACTGTTGTTAGATAACATAATTGGTTTTTATCCCTATTTATGATTTCCTTTTCTTCCCTCCACTCCAAGATTCAAAAGAGCACACCATAATTTTTTTCTCCTTGAATCCAAGAATGATTTCACTATGATTAATTGAATGATTATGCATACATGGATAAGCCCCCTCATAAGTAACACTTTCCATGAGTTACTCTCAAAATCCCAAATCATTTTTCCCTTAAACCACTCACTTCCCCCTGTGGCATAATCATTCCGATGTTTATTTCCTTTATCTAATGTTCACATGGTCTACGAAACCAGAAAATCTGATTTCTTAATCTGTTGGAAACATATTTCCCTGTGGAGTCACCAGTTTGTTGACGCTTAAAATCGAAACGATGAATAGTGCTTGTAAATGATTTCCAAGCTCTATTATTTATTTATAATAATAATAATAAACTAGTAGGTGGGACCCCCTTGTAGACTAGTGGCGCTATGATGGATGTGTTGCACTTATATCTTTTTGTTGTTATAATGATGTCAGCATAGTCTTCTAAAGTTGATGATTCAAGTCACGGTTCTAATCATTACGGTGACATAAGATGGTTGGTTGATTGTGTTATGGATATATGGTTTTGATGGTCTCTCACAACTCATGGTTGTACTATGGATAAAAGGATTACTTTTTTTACAAGTTCGATGTTTATGCATTAAAAATCAATTGATTATTTCACATATGATTTTTTACAAAGGGATGATGTGGGAGTTTAAACAAAAAGGAAAAAAAACTATGTACAAGCCTTAAGGTTACATGTAATAGCGACAAAAGAAAAGTGTATGTACCTTGTTGCTAGTCTTATGCACTTTGATTAAAGGTTATGTGGAAGGCATATATGGTACCATTATAGCATATGGTTGTTGTTAAAATATTTTAACATGACTAAAGGTGGCGCACTATGTAAATGATATAGCAATGGATATGTGTGTCAATTAATGGTTGATGTTGTTAACTCTCAAAAACGCACCGGCATTTTTTGAAGGAAATATGCCTAATATTGAAGGGAAATTTTCACTAGCTTCCCTAGCTCCAAATCCAAATATGATTGTACCATTGGAAAGATTACGATTTGTAGATGTCGATCGACTATTGGAATGTGCGAAACGGATATTCCATGGCTGAGAAAATTGATTTTTACCAAAGGCATTTTTTGCTGGAAATTTTGACTTTCGGTGGTTTAGGCGAACAGGACGACTGTTCATTAACCACCGAAAGCTGCGCTTTCGGTGGTAAATTCGCACCGAATCTTGCCAGTCAACCACCGAAAGCCTGTTTTAACCAGAATTTTCGAAATTTCGCACAGATCAAGGATTTTTGAATCCAAATGGTTTGAATTTGATTCTAATGGATAAATGGTGAATTATCAAGTCAGATCTAAAGACTATTTACAAGAGATAAGGTAAAAAGAAGAGTT
>JASDQU010108931.1:139692-152907 GCA_032191745.1 Picea mariana
GATGTACAACCACATCAGGAGGAGATCCATGACACATTGGACTGGCTCACAAGGATTTTAGTTGATTAGAAGTTCCACCTTATGGTGGAATATTCCAAGGATTTATTTGTTTGTGATTTGATGGAGGGTCACATTTAGGATGATAGGTATAGAGTGGTGGATGATATCATCTAATACAGAGTTATCATATACTTGGTCCCTGAATCAACACTTAGGGAAGAGATCAGAAGGGTTATACATGATACACCCTTGGTAGGGAGTCCTGGGTACTTCGACCAGACTTATCAATAGATCAAAGAGAGGTTCTCATGGAAGGCCCTCAAGGACAATATATGGAGAAATGTGAGGGAGTGCATGACTTTTCAGTAGAATGAATCAGAGCATACCTATCTAGCAAGAGTTTGACAATCTACACTCATTTTAGGATAGAGATGGGAAAGAGTGTCGACATATTTCGATACAGGACTATTGAAGGGGCATGGAAAGGACCACATTATAGGGACTTCATCAAACTATGAGGTGTCACAGTTAGTAAAGTGGTTCCTTAGGGAGGCGTTTAGGCTCCATAGGTTGCCTGAGTACAATGATCATGTTTGGGACACAACTCTTAGGACATTTTGGCAGGAACCTTACAGATTAGTTGGCACAAAGTTGATTTGTGCAACATAGTTGGAGTCAGTTGTACGATACATAATGGACTTCTAGTTTGGACGTGGGTTCTAGGAACTCATATGATTGGTCTGTTTCATTTTGGGGATGATTCGAGAGGAGATAATGGAGCTCTTCTTGATTCCAGTAACGAGATGGGATTTGATCATAGGATTTGGTATCCAGGTGAAGGTTCCAATATGATGGTGTTGAGTCAAGATAGGGATGGTGAATCAAATTTCAGAAATGATACAATTGTCCACTTTCCTACCAGTTTACATTGGAGTATAGTCCATGTCACAGAGACAGATTTTGAGATTTTTTAGGTGATTGTATAGCCGGTTGTGGGTGATTTTCTAAATGAGGTCTGGATGTTTGCAGTAGGCTAGGTGTGCTGGAGTATTCAGGATTTTCACCTTGATACTTGGAAATTAAGTGTTTCTAGTACTTATTTATTTTGTGGCCACGAAGGTGTTTCCTAGATGTATGATGTTAGAGATGGTTTTGTTGACATCTTCTATACCAGTCCCTTGATAGCATTTGATCGAATTCATTCTAGGAGCAACATGAAGGGGTATGCTAAGGTTTATATGTTATAGTTGGAAAGACTTTCTTTTTTGCTACCTAGGATTGAGTCTGATAGAGTTATTGCAGATTGAGACTTCACTTAGATACATTTACAGGATATGATCCTTGGTAGTGGGGATGCCTTTTCTAGGCATTACATCTTGAGGTCTTAGGAGTGGAGGATGCAGTCTAGGCACGAGGATCATATCTTTATGATAAGAGTGGTGCACCATCAACATGGTGGGTTCTTTGTGAGGATAGCTTGGGACCCTGGAACTTCATGGTTTGACAATTTGGAAATTAGTGCAAATTGGAGAATCAACTATTATTTTAAGGAGCCCATTCATATGGAGAATTTGATTGGATTCCTAGGTGGGATAGTCTATGAAGGGTGGACTAATCATTTACAACATCTATTTTCTCTATTGATCAATGGTCCTAAGAAGGCCTATTGTGTTAGTACTTTGCAAGGCAGTATTGTATGTAGTGGATGATCCACATCTTTTAGTTTGGTTTGGGACCCTAGGGACACTCACGGTTTTAGTTGGGCTCCACTTGTTGTTCAGATGATTGTGCTTGCATTTATTAAGGACAAGCAATTTCAGAAAGGGAGGACAGTAATATCCCTTTCCAAATGACCATTCTAGGAGGGAAACTTATTAGCATATTTGGTACCCATAGGCTATAATTGGTGAGAAAAGGGGATTAATTAATTATTTGATGTCATCTAGGCAAAAAAGCATCACTTAAAAGTGACATTGAGTAATGAAAGTGAAATAAGGTGTTCTAAAGCAACATGGAGAGAATTATTAAAGTGAAACTTTATAAAGTCACTTCAATTAATAAAGTGGGTGGAAAAGGATAAAAGGGTCACAAAAGGGTAAAAGGATCACCAAAAAGGTAAAAAGGATAAAAGAGAGAAACTCATTCAATTCTCTCATTATTGATTATCATTTTGTGAAAAAAAAAATTGGAGAGCTTTGATCTTATTTAGGATTTCCAGGGAGAAACCCTTGCAGAGGATTGATTTCAGCGGTGAAACGATTCCACCCTAATTGATCAGTGGGAAGATCATACAAATATTCCACAGGTATTCCATTGTTGAGAAGATTGATCCATGCTTTCATAGGGAGTGGGAGTTCATGAGAGAACCAACCATTCATTGGATAGGGCGTGGAGGTCCGAGAGGGAGTCACATCACCATTTTACAACATATCTGAACTTATTCCAACGGATCTGAGATATATCCTTCTTGCATGCAACATATATGAGCCTATTGCACCAAATCCAAGTTATATCCTTCTTACATGCAACATTTCTAAGCTATATCCTTCTTGCATGCAGTAGATATGAGCCCATTGCAGTAGATCTGAGCTATATCCTTATTGCATGCCACATATTCGAGCTATATCCTTCTTGCATATAACAGATCCGATCTTATTACAACAGATATGAGCTATATTCTTCTTGCATGCAATAGATTCGAGCTATATCTTTCTTGCATGCAACATATCTGAGCTTATTGCAACATATCCAAGATATATCCTTTGTGTATGCAACATATCTGAATTATATCCTTCTTGCATGCAACAGATCCGAGCTTATACCCATCATACACATGTATTTAGTTGATCTGGGTGATATATTTCTTGCATGCAACATATTTGAGTGGTATCTTCCTTGTATGGAACATATCTGAGATTATATCTATCATATGGTGGTATTCAGGTTAGATCCATTAATAAACATACTAGATATGTTGGGTTTACTTATTGTTATAATGTTTTGATTGAGCTTTGGAAATTGTAATTGTGTTCCTATTATTATTATTGCAATCAAATCATGTTATTGGATACCCAAACCACATGCATGTATCACAAACTACATTAAACCCTCAAAACAATATCATAAACCATCAAATCATATTAGAAAAACTCTACAACAAAAGTAGGGAATTTTACATAAGGACACTAGTTGTGACATCAATAGTCTCGACAACAAGCCTTCTAGTCTGATTACTCAATAATGGGGACATAGGTGTCATTGTATTGGTATTTTCCATATATCCCTTAGAAAAAACAATAAATATTAAATGAAACTACCCTTCCTTCCACCGTTCTGGAACAACACCAGAATAAACCCAAAAATTCCTTCCTTTTTATAGCTCGTCATGCCATTTTCAAACCTCCTTCAAGAGAAGTTGGAAATCAATGAGAGTAGTCTCACTCTTGTTATAGTTTTCTACAATTCATTGAATAATGTGTTGTGGGTGTCCTTTGTTTACAAATAGATTTAGAACAACTATAACTTGTACTCTTAAGATGGTTCCTATTTCCATAAAAAATTTATCTTTGACCTAACAAAATAGTGGGTAATAGGAACAATAGTGTGGCATGTTGTGCTGAAATTGGTTTTTTGTATGGTGTGATCCATAATTACCATCAAATAGTCAATCCCTATTAGTTTTTTAGAACAATCCAAGGAAATCCATTGAAATTGACTCCCGTGGTTTTCTTAGGACTAGAAGTGGAATGAATTTACCTCTTTTTTTGTTTGTTTGCTTCAGTATACTACAAAGAAAACAACTTATGATGAACTTTGCTACCATGTGTACCATCTGCACCCAATGGAAATATATTTGTCAATTTGTAATTGTATTTTCTACTCCAAAGTAATTTTATAATAGTGCACACACAATAGGTGTAGTATGTGATCTCCATGAGGAATGCAAATAGCACCCAACTTGTACAAAATCTCATCCTCGAGTTGATGGTTGCAACAATTTTCATTTGGTGGGGTTGTCACAAAGTTTTGCAAGTCTATGTACTTGCACGTGATATTTGGACAATGTGCATAAGCTTCCTTGAAAATGTTGAGCATAAACTATTGAACTACATGAATATGGTCAATCTAATTATTGATGATCTTGATAGAAAATGTGCAACTTTATTTAGGATTTTTTAATGGTACTTAATGACAATGTTGAATACTTGTAAATAAGTTTTCCACTTCATGTGTTTTTCAATTTTATCTTGGTTTGTGTATGGAGAAACTATAGAGTCGTGTGGTCATTATGAATGGAAATCTCTTTTCCAATTAAATAATGTCATCAATGCTTCACTACTTGAACTATTGTGTACATCTCTTCACCATATATTGAGTAATTTTGCTCCTAAAGAATCTTAGAGTGGTATGCAATGGGTCTTCAATTTTGCATCAATACTACATCCATGGCATGTTTATAGGTATCCAACTTGATCTCCAAGGCTTCTTGAATGTTAGGTACGGTAAAAAATGGAGTAATCATAACTCGATGTTTGATCGCTCTAAATTATTCCTACTAGGAAACACCCCAACTGAAACTAACTTGGTCACGATTTAATGCATTAAGAGTGTCTACAACATAGGAAAATTAACCACGAGTTTTATGAGGTAGTTAGTATATTCCCATGAAGCTTCGTATATCATGAATATTATTCAATAATGGCCAGTTTAAAACAATGTTTGAAATTTTCATTGAATCATTATTGAGTCCATCTTGATTCATTGAGAATATAAGACAAAGAAGTTATGTTGGTTCAAATGCACACTTATTTGTGTTCACAAGTATTTTCTGTCTCTAAAATGCTACAAATACTTGGTCCAAGTGCTTCAAGTGACCCTCATAGAGTTCACTTAGAAAAACCAATTATTGACCATGTGCATGATCACAAATGAATCAAGATATGATTTGAGCATGCTTTCCATCCTTATTATGAATGTTGTAGGGGAATTAATAAGACCAAACACTATCACCTAACATTCAAATAGTCCTYGAGAAACTACAAAATAGAGATACAATATCYCATTTTCCATCACATTTCATTATATTTTGTTTTAATCTTTTGCCAAGCCTTTAACTTGCAAAAAGTGACACATTTGAGGGCATCTCATTTGTGTCCTTGTATGATGCATTTGCATCTCTTTTTACAAYCCTTGRYTTATAATGTGTTGCATGTGCATCTCTTTTTGTGACCCTTTGTTTCATAGAGMATACCTTGTGTCTATATTTGCATCCTTAATGAGTTTATAATTATGTCTTTGCACCCACATTGTTGTCTCAAGTTTCATTCTMGTGCTTAAACTTGCATCACATTTTKCATTGTTGTGATTGGAATTGCATCGATTCATGTATCCCTACATCCCAATTTTTGTCTCAATTTGCATCCCAATTTGTGTCTCTTTTTGTGTTTTGACTAACCCTAGYGCCTCAATCTAGAGATGCAAATTGGGAAACCAAACAATGTCATGTGTCCCATTTCCAATGTGTATTCAAGCTCATCACCTATTACTTACTAGCCTAGTGACTTATTAATTACACTTATACAATTGGTAGGTGGTAAGGTAATTATTGTTTTTATTATACTGTAAATTAAATAGTTGGAATGACACATCAACTTTTTGGGACCATAAATTTTCACTTTGAACTCTTATCAAGGCACATCTTAGCTCATTGAAAATCTCTTGGCGAGTTCTACAATATGGAAAGTGTGAAATTACTTTCTTCATTATTTTGAAAAGGTTTGAACGCATATATTCAATAAACATAAATGACACACTTAAGCGGCACATAAGAGACATGTTGTAATAATTTGACACACAATATGAAGAAACACACTTAAGTGATGCAACTAAAGATACATAAGTGACATATATAAGCAATGCAACATAACTAGTAATGTTGTTATCTTAATGGAGACACATATGGTGTTAAATGTATATGTAATGGGGTTAGATGTATCTATAATAGGATATGGCTCAACCTAATAGGGAGGATACATGTGCATTGAGTAAGCATATGTATATATAGAAGTCAATATAGTCATTATTGTACACTTGGACTTATGATTTGGATATTTGTACTTGTGTTATAATTCAGAGGAGGTTCTCCTAATGAATAGGGATTTATTGTGTAACTCAAGTATGTTCACTTGGGGAGTCATGCCCCATGCTCATATTTGGTGTACATTGTGTGTATGTTGGTTTATCATTATATTCTAAGTATTGGGTTCATAACATTTGGTAATGTGTTGGAGAAGTGTTATATTATTTGCATGTAAATTATGCATTCATGCACAAGGCATTAGCTACAACAAAATTTTGTGCTTTTTGTACAATGGTTTTAGGCCCACTGTAATCTAATCTCAATTTAGATATTAGGGTTGTAATCTAGTCTGTGTTAGAAAATTAGGGTTTTTGAGGTTGTCGAATACCTAAATGTTGTATTGTGAATAATTAAGTTGATACACTAAATAAGATAGAGGTGTGGCTCTAATATATGTCAATTTTCCAAATTAAGGGTTTCAAGGGTAAATATCTATGTACTTTATGTGTGTCATTGTTTACTTTATGTTTTGGTTAAGGATTTGTATGCATTGCTTCACTTGAAATTTTTTAAAACTTACATTTGGTATCATAACTTAGTTATTGGATTTAGAGGGGACACCTTTGTTTTTAGGGTTTAGCTTGTTCTTGATAGAACAAGTTTATATTGGGTATATGATAAACCTAATTTCAATGGGAACTCTATGGTGATGATTCTTGTGTGAAAGAGAATGGTGAGAAGTTCCATAATAGAGATTGAGAGATTTAATAGTGAGAGATTTGAGCTACCGAGGCTCCAAATGGAGGACCTTCTTGTAGACAAATAATAGTGGGTCACTCTAGATAGTGGTACTACACCTACGAGTATGGCGATCACAATTGGAAAAAGATGGATAGAAGGAAAATAATACAATTTGGATATGCCTTTCGGATTTAGTGTTACTTAATGTCTAGGAAGAAGCCACAACCAAGGCATTATGGGATATGTTAGGGGTTTGTATTAGTCTGAGTCTTTGGTAAATAAATTGTTCCTTTGAAAGAAGTTGTACCTTTTGAGGATGATTGATGGAAACTCTATGATAGTGCATCTTAGTGCCTTTGACAATGTTGTAATTTGGTTGTTGTTTATTGATATTAAAATTTCCAAAGAATATAAATGCATTAGTCTACTATGTTTTTTGCTAGATTCATGGGATAACCTTGTTGTAATTATTGGGAGTAATGAAACCACATTAAAGCTTGACGTTGTGGTTACATCCTTGTTATTAGAAGAAATGAGGCAGAAAGCGGATAGTCACACCAAGAATGCCTTGATAGTGAGAGGTCACTCTGCAGATAGAAATACAAATAAGTCTTGGGGGGCGGGGGATATAAATCTAGAGGTAAATCTAAATCTCGAGGACAATTTATAAGGAAACATTGGAAAATAGGTAAAGTTGGGCATTATAAGAAATATCAACAAAAAAAAATGTCGATAAAAGTAAGGGATCTGATGATGCTCCTTCTATAGAAGGGAAGGCCTCCTCAGGAAAAGGAGGAGATGTGTACTTGGCATCTAAAAGTATAGATTTTTATCATGATGCATCGTTGATCAACTTAGGTGCATCTTTTCACATGACTCCTCACATGGAGTGGTTTTATGAATACAAAAAATATAGTTGAGGCAATTTTTTCCTAAGAGATAACTCAACAACCAAAATCACTGAACGCGGAAGGGTTTGATTGTTGCTTAAAAAGGGAAGGATTAAAACTCTTCTTGGTGTCCTGCATATTCTAGTATTGGCCAGAACCTTGATATATGTGAGTAAGATGATTGATGTGGGTGTGCATACTATAATTGAAAAGGATACTTGCAAGATGGTTCAAGGAGTGAAGTTGTTGTTGAGGGGAATTTGGATTGGAATTTTGCACAAGTTGTTGGGAAGCACTATTATTGATGGTGTAATAGTACCCATATTCCTAAGAATGAAACATAAATAAATCCTACTCTTTCTGTTGTGAAGAAAATTCCATGGCATTAAAGAATGGGACATATTGGAGAGAGGGGCCTTCATGATTTGCATAGTAAAGGAGTGGTTGAAGGTATCTTCAATTGGTATTTAGATTTTGATTTCTACAAACACTATGTATATGGTAAATAGAATTAGGTGAAATTATCATATGGTGCTATAAGAGAAAAAGGGATCCTAGAGACGATACACCTCGATGTGTTTGGACCTATATTCCACTACTTGAGGATCTATGTACTATATCTAATTTATAGATGATTTCTCCAAGAAACATGGTTGTATTTCCTTTAGAATAATTCTAAGGTTTTCGGTAAATTCAAAGAGTTTAAGGCTCTTGTATAAAACTAGATAGAGAAGAAAATAAAAGTGTTGAGGATGGATAATGGAGGAGATTTATGTGGGAAAAGTTTGAACAATTATGTAAATAGTGTGGAATAGAATGAAAAAATACAACTCCATACACACCTCAACATAATAGAGTTGAAAAAAGGATGAACAAGACACCAATGGAAAATGCGAGAAGTATGCTTAGTGGTGTAGGATTATAAGATAAATTATGGGTAGAGGCAGTAAGTATTGCATGTTATTTGATCAATCAATAACCTACATAAACACTAGTTGATAAGACTCCTCATGAGACATGGACTAGTAAGAAATCCTCTCTTGAACTTCACAATTTTTTTGATTTTGATGCTTACGTGCATGTTCCTAAGGAGAAAATGATAGCTATCAACAACAAAGTAGAAAAATGTATCTTTATTGGTCATAAAATGGAGTAAAATGATGCCAAATAGGTTTAGCTTCAGTGGTAGAGAGGAGAAGTTGTTATCCTGCCCACTTGGGTTCAAATCCCATTTGCGACAAGAGAAAGTACAGATGGAAGTATATCGGGCTACAGGAGCAAATGTCTCCTCATAATAAATTCCCTCCACCAGTGAGAATCCTCTGGCCACAAATCTTTCTTTTTACTTCTTGACAATTCCATCAGTTGCATGCTTGATATTATAGATCCACTTGGAAGTCACTACAGACTTCCCTTTTGGTCTTAGAACAATATCCCACACATCATTCTTCATGATGGACTGATAATCTTCTGTCATGGCATCTTTCCATACCTGTTGACCTGCTACTTCTCCATGACAAGAAGGCTCAGTATCAATGATGTGGCTCATGGCTGAAACATAGCTCTAAAATCTTTGTGGTCTCTTGCTCTCTCGGAATGTGCCTCGAGGCATTGCATGTCCCTCTACCTTCTGCATAGTTTGTTGAGCCTAGGCAGGCCTTTTATGGCCTACTGCAATGTCTTTGGGAACATCAACTAGAGAAACTAGATCAATTGGATCAACTGGATTGACTGGATCAATGGTTGTCTCCCTCTGAACTGTTGAAGGGGGAGAAGGTATTGTCTTGTTGTCAATCTCCATCTGAGACTCTCTGGATCTTCAAAAGACTATCTCTTCCTTAAAGATGACATCTCTGCTAACCTAGATATGTCTTTGACCAGAGATGTAGATCCAATATGCCTTCGAAGATTCATTGTATCCCACAAATGTACCCTTCCTTCCTGAAGGGTCTAGCTTGGATCTCTTCTCCTTGGGTACATGAAAGTATACTAGACACCCAAATATTGTGAAGTGTCCAACCTCAGGCTTCACTCTGGTGAAGGCTTCTTCGGGAGTCATGTTCTTCAAAATCTGGTGAGGACTCATGTTCTGAACATATACTGTTGTCATGGATGCTTTTGCCCACATAATCATAGGTCGATTATGATCATGTATCATTGCTTTGGTTTCCTCAATGATGGTTATGTTCTTCCTCTTTAAAACCCCATTTTGTTGATGGTTATAAGGAACAATGTACTCCCTCTTGATCCATGCCTCAATTCAAAAATCATTGAAATCCCTGGAGGTGTACTCTCCTCCATTATCTGATCTTATCACCTTGATCCTCCTTCCGATCAGATTCTCAACCTAAGCTTTGAATTCTTGAAATATTGCAAAGACTCCATCCTTGGTCTTCAAGAAATAAATCCACGTCTTCTGAGAGTGATCATCAATGAAGAGCACATAGTACAAATATATGTTCAAGGAAGCAATGATCATGGGTCCACACACATATGAATGTATTAAGTCCAAGATCCCCTTGGATCTATTGTCACTGCTCAAGAAGGACCCCTTGACATTCTTTCCAAGAGCACAACCTATGCAAACACCATTATGTTGAACCTGTATCTCTGGAATGTTTGTTACCATCTTCCCTAGAGTGGGAAGGGCTCGATAATGAAAATGAGCCAAGTCTCCTATGCCATAGCTCACTCAAGCTGACAGTATCATGTAACAGGGCCTGGACTAGTCAGACAGTCAACCTGTATAAGTTTTTTTCTCGAACACCAATTACTTGGGAAGAATCAATATGTGAGTTCTTATGCCATGCAAGAATATTTCCTTTAGAAAAGGTAACCTTGTAGCCTTTATCCTCTAAGGCAGAAACAACGACAAGGTTCCTTTTCATCCCAGGTACATATAATACCTCACTCAAATGAAGGGGTATGTCAGATTCTAGTTGGAATGTATAAGTTCCAACCCCTTTCACATTATATCTGACGTTGTCTCCAAGTACATGTAGATTGGTATATTTCTCAACAAGATCTGTTAGATGATCTCTATATCTTGTCATGTGCTTGGAGGCACCACTATCAATTAACCAAATATCATCATCAGTAGGAATCGTACCTGAGAGTGCAGATATGAATAAGAAAGCTTCATATTTGATGTCTTCATTTCTCTGATGTGGCACTGGATCAACATCAGTACTGGAGGCAAGTTGTCTTCCTTTCTTTCCGGTGGGACAATCTCTCTCTGAGTAGATGATTATATTCTTTTCATTGACGTCATCTTCCTTCCATTCGTCCTTCTCTTCATCGGTAGCTGCTTCTGGTAGTCTTTGGTATCACACTCAATAAGTCATCCTCTTCCAGGGTGATCTATAGTATCGACTTCCAGGAACTGAAGTTGCTTGATCCATCAATCATATCTTCCACCAAGGTTATGTTCCTCATGGTTTGAAGATTCTTCCACAAACCCTTAGCAACTAGGCTAGGAAACCTAATGGCTAGGCTAGGATAGCAACCTTAGGTTTTGTTGGAATTATGACTACCAACAATAATCCTTGAAAGTCAGAAGAACACTGGTGAGCTGGAAAACTTCTTCAATGAGCTGCAGAAACCCTAAAACCAAAATTCTGCAGAAAATTGTGGAACCCTAGAAACCTTACGGCCAAAAATCCAAAATTCTCGGAATTGCAATATGAAAGTTGTTGGAGGTGTTTTCAAGGAGGTCATACACTCCTATGCAATTTTTAGCCCCAGCGTTTTAGTGGAAGGTGTTGAAACAACAAAAAAGGAGAGGGTCGTACCTTTTTCTGGAAACCCTAGGATGGTCGTATAGATTGCATAAAAGAGGGTACAACTTGCTTGAAGCTTGTGCATGTTAGAATATAATGGATGTGCTCATTTTACCATTGACAATATCTCTATTGTCACCCAACCATAGGACGAAGCCACCCTTTGAGCACCTTAACCTTGACAAAGAATCACTCCGGAAGAAAACCCTAGGCTAGATAGCCAAACAAAGGGTAGTGCACCTTTCCCCAAGGATAACGCACAACAAGAGATGATCAGATAGTTCAAACCCTTTCCAAGAGATATTCCAAGACAAAACATAACTGTTATTTGTAGCAGCTGCACCGACAACTCTCCTCAAACCTGCGCACAAAACTGGGCACTGTAGTGCGCACAAGTGTTGCTCTGCAATTCTAAGACTGCCTGCCAAAATGAAGATTGGCCTCCTGTATTTATAGTAATTCTAGCTAACTGCCTGGGTCAACTTCTCATTCTGGGTATCTGTCTGTTCATTATATTATTATTTCTTCTAGCCGACTTCTTCTCTTGGAGGCTAATAACCTAATACAAATTATCTTCTTGAGCCAACAAGTCTTCTAGGGTTATTAGCCAACTCATTAGGGTTTATTCTTGCTTCCCGGAGTATTCTATTCTCGTCAGGTTTATATGTGGAGGTAAATACCTCCCGTAGCTACCATAATATCAACACTCCCTCCTAGCTAGGGAGGTATTACAGGTAATGGTCTTGAGCACAAAACATACCATTCACTCGGTAGCATCAACATAGTCGTCTAGACTATCTCATGACTAGATCATGAGCATCATCATCACCATCAGTGTCATCAGTTGCATCATCTCTCAAAACCATACTCCATCTGAGTAATCAGACATGATGCTGGATAAGTCACTCACACCACAGAGTGATACAAGAGCCATTTTTCTAATCTAGACATATGTCCTAGAAGAGTAGATGTTTTGAACCATTTTCCGTCTGGGAAATATCTATCCTTTAATCATTCATCTGGTTGATAATCATTTACCAAACTGTTGATAGTCTTCAAGATAATTGGAAAAAAATAGAACACAAATGTGTCTATCCATAGTAGTACATAACTATAATCCAGTGGTATACTACCACACCAAGTAGCAAACAAGTACTTGATCAGTAACGTATAGTCACGAATAGTGGAACACATCCACCACAGTAGTATACATCTACTGTCATATAGTCTTCATAACAATAATTTGATATCAACCTGCACAGAAACAATGTTATGGTATAAACTGAATCAACTAGGACAATCTTTCACTCACATATGTGAGATCTGAAAGAATATCTGCCCTCAAAGTAGAACATCAACAATGGGCTATCTACCTTATTCTTCTCAAACAAGGAAGAATGATTGTTCTAATTTTTGAACTTGGACCATTCCTCACCCTGGGCCATTCCTTCGACAATAAACAAAGTGTAACCTGGAGAGAATGAATCTTCCCTTAGGAATGATTGTCCCTAATTGCTGAGCCTGGACCATTCCCCACCATGGGCCATTCCTCTGGCACTAAACAAAGTGCAACCTGGAGAGAATGAATACACCCTAAGGAATGATTGTTCGGACCATTTCCTTTGTTAACCACAAGAGGAAAAGACTCTCATGTACCAACCTCCAAAACGAACCATTCCTCATGTTAACCACAATGAGAAATTGTTGTCCGGCAAGGCGGGCCAGT
>JASDQU010108931.1:164405-175613 GCA_032191745.1 Picea mariana
CATTCATTCTTGAGTTCATTAAAGGCCTAATTCTCTCTTTGACAACATGGTCCTATTGTAGACAACAAGGTTCAAAGCTGAACCATATCATTCAGATGCTTGTTTCAGAGGTGTTGATCTATCTTTGATAGCCTGTGTATACTTGTTTGTTTATGGATTAAGTTTCATAGTTGATAAAGGATATTGTGCAGAGTCAAATTGACAATAGTCTGTGGCAAGATGATCCAGATTATAAAGTTTAGTTTTTACTTCTTATCAGAGTCCTTTTGCATGGTTTTCATTGGGGATATCTAAATTAGACTTTGGTCCATGCCCTCATAGGGATTTTGTAAAGAGAAAGATACTTTGATTTCTTGGAATGAAATAAAGCAGATTGTTATTCTGTCTCATTTGTGTGTATATGTGACTTGGTTACTTTTGATTCTTGATCTCCACATTTACTTGATGTATAGAAAATTACATAAAAAAATTATGTTATTTTGCAACACTCTTTTCATAAAAAATCAGCCTAAACCCTTGTAATTAATACTTGTGGATTGGGAAAATATTTTTGAGGCTATAAAATATAGGGTGATATTCCTGACTATCTTGTCTTCGCTAGACAAGATTTGAAAATAATTGAGTAAGATAATTCATATATTTTCCTCAACATTTATTTGACGAACATACTGGGGATATCTTCCATATCTCTCTGGTTGATTGTATGCTTGATTATCATTGAAAATTTTATAGTCTTCTTTCGATTCTTTGACTGTTTCCTTTCCTTCATGACAATACATGTTACAAGGCAGCCCAATATTGATCCCGGTCTTAAAGACCATACCATCATTGCTTTAACCTTATTCAATACCATCTTAGAAACTACTAACACTCGGGTTGAGCTTGAATGCTCGTGGGAAGTGATTGAACAAGACATAAGTGTCCGAGAATGCTAGGAAGTCAGGCAAAGACAACCTAGGAATCAACCATAGCTTTCTTTTTCCTAAAGTTTTGTTCTTATTTTCATGTCCTTAAACCCTCGTATCTATAGGAGAAGAAGATGTTTATCACCTGAGATCAACCCTATTACTGAAATAGGAAGAAGAAACGTTGTTTTGTCAACCCAAAAAAGTACTCTAAGGAGAACTTTGTCTGATTTATCTAGTTCGTCTTTCTCTCCCTTACCCATCATTCACAAGATGGCATCTGTGGGTGGCTCTAGTGGCACTGGAGGTGCTTCTTCATCTCAACCTTCAGCCTCGTCAGTGATTGGTAGCTTGTATAGCCATCAAGTCCCTGTCCCATCTACTACCAACCCCACTAAGGTCATAAAGAAGTATGGACTCTTTTGGTTCGAAGAAGATGCTACTACTACTATGTGGCATGTATCCTCTCCTTTGAACCTAGCACCTGCTACTCTCCCACTTCCAAAATTCAAAGAGAATCTCCCTAGGTTTTCAGGAAATAACATGGTCACTACGAATGAACACTTGGTGGCATTTTCTAATGCCTGTCACAACATAGGAGCAAATGACAATGATACTTGTATGCACTTATTTGTTAATTCCCTTGAAGGGAAAGCAATGACAGATTTATTTGATCTTCCTCCCAAGATTCTTTCCACTTGGGAAGAGTTAGTTTACTGGTTCAAATATACTTATGGAAAGTCTAAGAGCTTAGTCGAACAATTACGGGAGTATAATAATAACCAAATTCCCGAACTTATTCTCCATCAGAACTAAGTCGCTTTTATGCATTACTATAATTCTCTACCTTCCCCTTACCATTGTAGGATTGAAGAAAAATATATTGACAATCTTGGTTCTGCTCTGCATACTTGTCTAGAGTATGAAGAACAACTTGAAAGAACAGGTCCTCCCAAGGGAGACTCAGTTAAACAAACGGACATGTCCACCCTCTTACAGCTTGTACAACACATGAATAATCGAATGATAGCATATGAGTGAAAGGGAAATGTCCCTTAACTTACCTCTGGGGCATCATCTTCTTCTTCACCACCCTTTAGGAATACTAATGAAAACAAATTTCATCCTAAAGCCATCATGCCTCGCAGTTGGTGTAACTTTTGCGAGGAACACCATGAGGAAAGTACTTGTGAGGTAAAGAAGAGTGTCAGAGATAAAATCTTTGGCAAAAGGCCTGAAACTACCATTGTTCTTCTAGATTTCGTAGAACCAAAGGATGTCATGATCATAAATAATAGGAACAAATCCTATGCTTCAAAAGGAAAATATAAACCCCCCTCGTACTTCTTCTAGCCCAAGCTCATCTTCAGCAACTACTACTGTACAGGTTACTAAAACTCCTGACAGACAAGGAACTCCCTCCCCTCTTCCCTCTTCCAAATACAACATTCTCAATCAATTGGCTAATATTAAAGCCAATGCTACCCTCCTGGACATGGTTGTCATCCCTGAGCATCAAAATCATCTAAAACATTTCATGGAAGGAAAGGCTTCCACCGTTGCCAATATCTTTGAAGAGGTAGATGAAGAGGACTCAATTGTAAATAAAGTAGGTGTAAATAATTTTAGAAACTCTGTTAAAAATCCTTCATTTTTCATTTATGTAAATATTATGGAAAAAATATCACATTGTTGTTTGATTAATGGTGGTTCGGGCCCAAGTGTAATGCCGAAAATTATTATGGAAGAGCTAGGCTTGTCTTGTACAAATGAAAATTACAAAAGCATGCTCTCTTATAATAGTTTACAACAATCGACCATAGGTGAAATCAAGGACGTGACTTTGGTTTTGTGCATGCATCCTGAAATAAGGACAACCCTTAATATTCAGGTAATTGACATGCCAGTGAGTAATTATTCAATCATTTTAGGAAGATACTGGCAAGCCTTAACAAGTGGATACCTCTCACTCGACAGGACACACTTATTTGTTCCTCGTAATGGGAAGAACATCATAGTCCTGAGGGAGGGAAGAATTTCACCTTATATAGAAATCATCCCACATCCTAATGTAAATTATATTGAGGAGGACCTAGGAGTGTAATCCATCTTTTTCGATGAGGACAACACTACTTTGGTACAAATCGACCTAGAAGATGGGATGTGGCATATGCACTTTGATGGTTCATGCTCCAATGAAGGAAATGGAGTTGGCATTATCTTGTACTCTCATGTAGGTAAAATTCACAACTTTTCCTATAGGTTAGAGTTTGCTTGCACTAACAACGTCATCGAATTTGAAGCATTACTACTAGGCATTGAAAATGCCTATAATTTAGGTTGTGGTCACCTTACAATTTTTGGGGACTCTGAACTTGTTGTAAACCTTGTACATAAGATATATTCTCCTAGCAAAAAGTTAATGAAATGCTACACCAAAATTGTTTGGGCACTTATCTCGAACTTTCTATTGTTCAACATCACTCATGTTAAAAGGGAACTGAATTCAATGGCTGATAGGTTAGTTGTTTTTGCAGCCTCTCCTACTCGACAAATTCTGCAACAAAGACCTGATTGCACTTTTCAATATTTGTATTGTCCTCATATCCCTGACAATGTAGAGTCATGGAAGGTCTTCCCTAGTGATGAGATCATTTGTGCTTTCATACAAAATGAACCTTATGAGCCTAAGGAGATTATATCTATGGAAGACAACAAAATTATGAAGGGCTTGACTCCTCTAGAAAGTTCATTTTCATCGAGTAATGTAGGCAACAAAGAAAAACGTAAAGAAGAGGAGTCGAAAAGGAAGGTGGGTGAAACCATTTCCTTGAACATTGGGACACTCGATTGTCCAAACAATGTTAAAATAGGTTCCCAATGTTCTGATGAAGAAAAATTGAAGTTCACTGAATTACTTCGTGAATTTCAAGACGTTTTTGCTTGATCTTATGAGGATCTTCGTGGTTTTTATCCTGCTCTTATAAAACATGCCATCCCTATCAAGGAGGGCATAAAAATGGTTAGGCAAAAACAAATACCCATTAACCCCGCACTTGAAGCAACTATTCGAAAGGAGTTGGAAAAACTCTTGAAGGTTGGATAATTTTCCCTGTTAAGTATTCTGAGTGGGTTTCCAATTTGGTTCCTGTTCGAAAAACCACTGGCCAGATCATACTATGCGTTGATTTTTGTGCATTGAATAGAGCTAGCGTGAAATACCATTTTCCTCTCCCTAATATGGAAATGATTTTGCAACAAGTTACACGGTCACAAATGATGTCCTTACTTGACGTTTTTACTGGTTATAATAAGATCAAGGTAAAAAGGAAAGATAAATATAAAACCACTTTTATTACACGTTGGGGCACATTTTCTTATGAATGTATGCATTTTGGATTATCTAATGTAGGTGCCACTTTCCAAAGAGCTATGCAAATAGATTTTGACGATCTGATCGACAAAATTATTCAGATTTATCTTGATGAATTAACTGTGTATTCAAAGAACCAATCAGATCATTTTGGTCATCTTAGAAAGGTTCTCATGCGATGCAGAAAATTCAACATTTCTTTAAATCCTTCTAAGTCTATCTTCGACGTTACCAAGGGAAATCATAAGCATAGATCCCGAAAGAATTGTTGCTATTCTAAATCTTCCTGCCCCTACTTCCAAAAATGAGGTACAAGCCTTTACGGGTATTATCAACTTTGTCCATAGGTTTCTTCTTGATTTTGTTGTAATGGTCAAACCAATTCACAATCTTCTTAAGCAAGATCGCTCCTTTTCTTGGACTGATGACGTAGAAAATGATTTCGTAAGGATCAAGAAGGCAATCCGTTTTGCACCGATTTTGGTGAAGCCGAATTTTGAGGAAGAATTTATTATATATACTAATGCCACAGAGGAAGCAGTTTTTGCTATCCTCATACAATGTGATGACCAAGTTAACGAAAAAACCAGTAGCTTACATGAGTCAAATCTTGTCAGATGATGAATTCAAATATTCTTATATTGAAAAATATGATTTTGCTCTTGTTAAAGTTGTTGAAAAATTTTGCCACTTTATCTTAGGTAAGCACACGCTAGTAAAATTCCCTTTACCTGCTATCAAATTTTTTTCTCTCATAGACTTATCTTTGAGGGAATCTTGCACATTGGTTTTCCAAGATCCAGGAGCATGATTTAACTATCATGACTTCTAAAACCATTAAGGGACGTGACTTATCCCTTCACTTAGCTCAACATGCAAAAGCAAGTGAAGAAATTGATGAACAAGATAGCTCTCTGCCATCACTATTTTATATCGACAATCAAATCCTTCCTGTAGTTGAACATCCCTAGTACAAGGATTTGGTGTATTACTTGCAAAATCAAAGGTGTCTAGATGATTTATATACTCATCAGAGGAGAAGGATTTGTCTTGAATCTTCCAGATATGTCATTTTAGGAGACTTCTTGTTTAGTATATTTGTCGATGGTATGTTACTTCGTTGTGTGAATAGTGAGGAAGCACATAAATTGTTACAAGAGACCCATGGATCTTCAAATTCTGTTATTCATGTAGGAGGCCATTTTTCTGCTAAAACTACTGCTTTAAAATTACGAGGAAAGGGTACTATTGGCCTTCAATTTTTCGTGATTCTTAAAAAATTTCAAGATCTTGTGACAAGTGCCAAAAGTTCGTTGGGAAAGAACATATTTCTGCCATGCCTTTACAACATGTCCTCCTTGACTTCCCTTTTTCAATATGGGGTCTGGACTTTATTGGTCCTATTAATCCTCCATCTTCAACAGGGTAGGTTTTTATCTTGACAACCACAGACTATTTTACGAAATGGACTGAAGTTGTCCCACTTAAGCATTCACAGGATGAGCAGGTTATTTCTTTCCTTGAAAGTAATATTTTCTCTAGATTTGGTCTTCCTTTGGAAATTATTACAGACAACGGTCCTGCTTTTATTTCTGCTAAGTTGACTCAGTTTCTAGCTAAACTAGGAGTTAAACATTTTACCTCATTATCTTATTATCTCCAATGAAATGGTCAAGCCGAGTCTACTAACAAGAATCTAGTTAGAATTATCAAGAGGCTCATTGAATATAAGCCTCGTCAATGACACACTCTCCTCGCTTACGACCTTTGGGCATATCACACTACCACCAAGGTGAGCATTGGTGTCACTCCCTTCCATCTTGTTTATCGTCAAGAAGCCATTCTGCCTATCGAGCTAGAACTTTCTTCTCTAAGGTTGATGCTACAGGTTGAAGAATTAAATTCTTCTAATATCTCTCAAAGGATAAATAAACTCTTGTCTTTAGAGGAAAAAAGGATGTTTGTCTTGGATAACATAAAGAGAAGACAACAAATTGTTAAAAGATATTTCAATAAAAGTACAAAGGTTGTCAAATTTAGGGTTAATAAGAAAGTCTTACTTTGGGATTCAACTCATGTTGATAGAGGAAGGCATTCAAAGTTCCAAAAGTTATGGTTGGGTCCTTTTAAGATCATTTTTGTCCTGGGCGCAAATTCTTATATCCTAAAGGACTGGGAATAGTGATTTTTTTCCTATAGCACCAACGGTTCCCACTTAAAATACTATGTGGAACCAACTTGAAAGTTTAGATGTTGTATGGAATTTTTTCTGTATTATATTTTTGTTTTATTTCTTTGATTTTACTTTGTTGTTATTTCTTTTTGTTGTTTCGTTTTTGTTATTTTATTTCTTTTATTGACTTCTTTTCTTCTCAGAAATAAAATGTTGGATCAGTTTTTCAACAACGACGCTATTCTGCAAGTATTGTTAATCAATAACAATCATGTTACACAGCTGTCATGATGTTCCCCCTTGAAGACATCATTGAAATTTCTATCTGCTTCAACTGTTGTTAGATAACATAATTGGTTTTTATCCCTATTTATGATTTCCTTTTCTTCCCTCCGCTCCAAGATTCAAAAGAGCACACCATAATTTTTTTCTCCTTGAATCCAAGAATGATTTCACTATGATTAATTGAATGATTATGCATACATGGATAAGCCCCCTGATAAGTAACACTTTCCATGAGCTACTCCCAAAATCCCAAATCATTTTTCCCTTAAACCACTCACTTCCCCCTGTGGCATAATCATTCTGATGTTTATTTCCTTTATCTAATGTTCACCTAGTCTACGAAACCAGACAATCTGAGTTCTTAATCTATTGGAAACAGATTTCCCTGTGAAGTCACCAGTTTGTTGACGCTTAAAATCGAAATGATGAATACTTCTTGCAAATGATTTCCAAGCTCTATTATTTATTTATAATAATAATAATAAACTAGTAGGTGGGACCCCCTTGTAGACTAGTGGCGTTATGATGGATGTGTTGCACTTATATCTTTTTGTTGTTATAATGATTTCAGCATAGTCTTCTAAAGTTGATGATTCAAGTCACGGTTCTAATCATTACGGTGACATAAGATGGTTGGTTGATTGTGTTATGGATATATGGTTTTGATGGTCTCTCGCAACTCATGGTTGTACTATGGATAAAAGGATTACTTTTTTTACAAGTTCGATGTTTATGCATTAAAAATCAATTAATTATTTCACATATGATTTTTTACAAAGGGATGATGTGGGAGTTTAAACAAAAAGGAAAAAAAACTATGTACAAGCCTTAAGGTTACATGTAATAGCGACAAAAGAAAAGTGTATATACCTTGTTGCTAGTCTTATGCGCTTTGATTAAAGGTTATGTGTAAGGCATATATGGTACCGTTATAGCATATGGTTGTTGTTAAAATATTTTAACATGACTAAAGGTGGCGCACTATGTAAAGGATATAGCAATGGTTATGTGTGTCAATTAATGGTTGATGTTATGGTGGATTGTTTGGCTTGTACGTTGAATTGAATGGGGTTGGGGAAGGAAGCGACATGCATTTACTGCACATCACTCAAACAACCCTCGAGCCCGTCACCCTAGCCATACTTACATTTGGTTTTTTCGGCTCTGGTGGTTGATAATGCTCCACGATTTTTGGTTGTGAAAGAAGGAAACAATCTAACTCTTCTTATCAAGCAATATTTTCCAGGTATGGCTCCTTTATTTTCCATCCATGATGGTTCTTCTGTGTTATGAATAAAATTTGGCTCAGAATTGCTTGAGGTCTATATTTTTCTTAAGATTTTGATTGTGTATCAGTGTTGTGCTTATGGTTTCTTCTCTAAATACTCTAGACTGTTGGCTTGTTGAAGAAGAGGAATGAATATTATTTGATGTGTGTATCCCGTGCACTGGTTTATTGGTTAAAACATGTTCACTCAGCTTGGGGTTTTTGGTTTGGTTCTCTGTGGAAAATTATGATGATGGTCTAGCAAGCTCTGAGTTTTGGTGCGTGGATTTTACAACCAGTCTTGGTGTTACATTTTTTTCACTCCCTTTCGTCTCGATGGTTGATATGTTTCGTTCCTCGAGGTTGCAATGCAAATTATTAAGAGTTGGGGTGTTCTTGCCTTGTTTTGGCCGATCCCTGAACTGTCTTTTGTCATGGAATTGCCTTCATTATCACTGTTACAGGAAAGCATTGTATAGTCAGGTTTTTAGCATCACCCAGAATTTTAAATGGAAGCTTGTATAGTCTTGGTTGGCCACAGATTGTGTTCGGGCATTCTCTTCACAGTATTTTAAGCATTCGCTTCCTCTCGTCTCCGTTGGAGGTGGTTGATTGTTATGTTTTGGTAACCCTCACTGTCAATATTTTTAAAGGTTATGTGTCTGTGGTGAATTTGGAAAGGGAACGATCTCTCTGTTTCTTCAAAGACTATACCTTGATTATCTGTTGTTACTTCTCTGTGATATTTTTTTTAAAGGGCACGAATTGTCTGTGTCTCAAATACTATCTCATGTGGTCGAGCTATTTGTTCTTAATTACTTTGTTTTGTTAAACCCTAACACGATCTTGGTATGATTTCAATCCTGTCAAGAGTAAAAGAGACACATGTGTGTTCTTGGTCTATTTGGGCATGATTTGGTTATGTCTCTCATTGGGCATTTCTTCTAAAAGAAGTATGTACATGTCTAATTTACAAGGATCTTAGGCTCAGAGCTGCATGTTATTGGTTGAATGCTAGTTTGAATCAAGACTTATGTTGATAAACACTGTGTGTGATTAAACCAGGGCTCGATTATGAGTTTTAATGCCAGTGGATTATGTCAATCAGTGTGGGAAAGTCGACAGATGGTGGTTTATACTGGGCCTATTCTTAATTGAATTTAAGGAATAAATATTGGATGTGGATGGCTGGAATTACTGTACATATTTCTATTTGGTTTTAAAAGGAAATGGATTTAACATTGGAGTATGAATGACTGTGGCTCAACGAATTATTATGTTATCATAAAATAGCAATGTTGTTATCGTGACTGTTATTATGGATATTTTATAGATGTAAGGGCTGCTATAATTGAGTATTCTAGGCATATGAATTGTTTTGTTTGAAGTAAGCAAGAATTTTGTAAAGAAGTGACAGTTAAATGGGCTTGGTTTTAACAGTGAATGCTTATTGGATTATGAGTTCTTAACAGAGTTATGGTTGTTGTTTGATTTGATTTATTTTTATGAACAATATCCATATTTTATTCCCTCTCATACTATCAATTTTTTTCTCATTATAACCCCCTCATAATCCCAATTTCATTTTTACATGCCCTGTTCTATAAAATAAATTAAAACTTTGTCTAACAATGACATAAGATATGACACATAAATAGGTGGTAGCTGATATTTTTGGTATTGATTGCACAATTAAATTATTTAATGAATTGTTGATCAGTACTCGTGTATTTGTCCCCTATCATGCTATCACTTTTTTGCTCATTACAATCCCTCCAGATGTCCCATGAACCCTATCCACCCCCTTCTCACTTGGAAATTATTAAATAATTTATTATGGATTGATTTGTGTGGGTCTCATGTCAATTTTTGAGCCAAACTTTGTTTCATGCAAACAAAATGTCATGTATGGTCTGTTAAGGGCTAGTTACTAATGAATTGTTGCATACAGGATGAATTTCTTCAGCAGGGGCAGCCATGGAAGAAATAATAGAGGAAGAGGTAACTGGAATAGAGGGCGCTAGAAGGCCTAGATTCTCAATTCATTTTGATGTTGATCCCCAAGAGTTGAACCAGTTGTTTCAAGTTGGGTTCTTCAATTGGATTGGGAAAGGGATAGTTCAACCCCGACTAGAGAGACCTCCCTTCCATCCTCAAAATATTCTTGGTATTCATGTGCCTCCTTATGTGTCCTTGCAACCAGAAGTTCCTGCAAATGATGGGTGGAAGGAGATTTTCAATTTGGCAGTCTCTCACCATCGTGGTTGGCCCAATTTTTCATTACCCCCTCCACCACCTGTAAATCCTAATGTTCAAATTGCCCCTGTTCATTCACCCGTTCAATCCATTCACGCTAGAAAATGACTTAAACTGATGCCCCCCATGTGCAAGATAAAGGTAAAGTTGATGCTTTCCCTTCCTCTCCTTCAAATGACTCTTCAAAATCAGTAAAACTCAGAGTGGAAAATATGGAATTGATTATGGGCCAAGATGTGGTTATGGAGCAAGTCTTTATGTATCAAGCTACGACTCTAGTAGGGAAGTTTAGCGGGCATTTGATCTCAGATAAATCCATGAGAATATGGATCAAAAGGGGTCCTCATGTATGCATCTGAAGGACGATTGTTCCCATGTTATTAGTGAGATTAAGCCTCAAAGTTCAAATCAACTAAAGGCTACTTCTAGGAAGTCCAAAGGGGACAACAATGATAGAAGAAAGATTGCTTCTCTAAGTGGCAAGTATGGATTTTAATTTATGTGTTTATGATTGAGTTGTTGAAGACAGTGGTCTGTACAAATTTTTGGATAACAAGCTATTTTTTTGGATAAAGTGAATATTTACATATTTTGGATATGATTTGAAATATTTCTGATATTTAATATTCGGATTTTGAAAGTATTTATGGGAGCTACAAGGCGGCATGTGTTTAAATGATTATCTAATTGTGTTTATTTTTATAAAGAATAAAAGAAGGGAGTCACAAAAGGTCCCACATAGTTATTATTAAATAAAGACCCTTAACTATTATTATTATTATTACTTCCCCTAAACTAAAATTAGTTAAGTTTAAATAACTTAACTAAAGAAAGTAGTTGAACTAATTCAACTTATTTGGAATGCATAAAAGCCAAATGAGAAGGAAGAACAAGGGGAGAATAGAAGGAGAAAGCAAGACTAAGGTTTTCTCTTTTGTTTTCATGAGAT
>JASDQU010108932.1:17421-31110 GCA_032191745.1 Picea mariana
GATAACTCCTAGACAACTTTTCTGGAGTCAAAGGAATAGAGGTCATGATAGGCTCAGGTGACTTCTAGCCCTAACTCTTCCATGACAGTTTTGGGCATGAGGTTGTGAGAAGCCCCCGAATCCATCAAGTAGTTGTGCAGTACTTTGTCATGTATGTTCAAGGAAGTGTAGAAGGGAGGGGATGAGTCACTCCTATCTTCTACCATAGGACCTAGAATAACTGCAGGCTTTTCATCTTGCAAATTGATCAAGTCTGTGGGAAGGCATGAGACCTCAGACTGCAAAAGCTCAGAGAAGCGTTTTTTGAACCCTTCATGTTTAATCAATTCGGTTAGGGGCACATGAATTCTGATCTTTTGAATTTCATGCTCGAAATTAAAAGAAGATGAGAGCTTTGGGATTTCTCTTATTTCGGGAGCATGACTCTGGATAATGGGAGAGAGGGATTGGGTCTTCTTACCTCTGTGACTATCTGCTGCTTCATTAGCAGGTTTCTCTGTTCTAGTGAACTGCTCAGGAACGTCGGGTATTGTTGTCTTTTTCTTGGACCTCAGGTTATACCTGCCTTGGCTGCCACTAGCCTTGTCTCCCTTGCTCAATTCATTTAGTTGATTGTCCATGAGAGACTCCTCGTATGTTGATTGAGTGAGATGAGGAAAAGGAGGAGTGTTATTGAAGCAATGGATTTCAGGATCAAGTTCATCTGCTTCCCCTTCTTCCCCCTCAGCCACAAAATTGTTTTGAAAAGGGGCCTGAATTTTCTGGTCGTCTCTGTCTCTTCCCCTCTCTCTTTGCACATTCGGGGGAGTAAAATTGTTTGGCCTCCTGAAACCTCCTTTGTTTTTGGTGTTTTAAGGGCCCTTGTATGCTTGCCTCCCCTCCACCCTCATTCTCTCCATTTTTGCAGACAGAGACTTCACCATCTTGGTCAGTTCGTCCACTTGAGGGTGGGGCACCGATGGGCCAGAAGTCGAGGCTTCCGATTTTCCCTTTCTCCTGTCTGTGTCGGCCTTGTTCCTCAGTCTATCAGCTTCTAATACATTGGATTCCACTTCTATGGCCGCGTCTTTCATTTGAGCTAAGGAGGCGGCTCTTCTTTCTCTCAATAAAAGACAGAAATCGGGGTCGAACGCACTAGCGTAAGAAATTTTGGCTGAGGCTTCCGAGGGCTTAATTTTAGCAGGGATCTTATTATACATCTTATTGAATATTTTGGAGAAGTCAGAGACATACTCTCCTTCCATTTTCTTCAAAGACCCGAACTCTGTCATGTAATACATGAAATCTTTCCTATTGCCCCACTGCCTCAAGAAAGCACTATCCAGGGATGAGACCGCGTGTGTCTACCTCTGAAAGCCACAATTAAAACGGCAGGTTCGCCACAGTGGAGTCGTCACAATGGAGTCGCCCGGTGCACAGTAGCAATCTTCAAAGGCTCTGATACCTGATGCACCTTCAGAATCAGAGGCTCAATTTCGTTCAATCCCGGGGAAAATTTTCAATTTCGTCCCCGGCAACGGCGCCAAAAATGTTAGCGTCAGAAGTCACTCCTGGATTGCTTGCAGGAGCAGAGCCCAACGCCCATCAGTTTTATGTCACGATTTGTTTAATGGGGTGATCAGATGGGTAAAGACTCAAGAAAATATAGCTTTAACTCAGGGAACCGGGCCTGGTATGTAGAAAGAAAGGGAGGTCTTGATCCAACTTCTGTCAGTAAATGGATTAAAGGGTGGTAGACAGAAGACTTGTGAGAAGGGTGAGCAAGACTACCTCGGGCAACAGGCCTTCGGAGGCTTGAGGGTGAAAAACTCAAAAGCCAAGACCCTCTTGGTCTAGAGCTTCAAGGAGATGAGAGGTGACTCGACTGAATCCTTCAATTCCAAGTCATTTCAGCGTTGAGAAAATCACAAGAGCCGATTAGAAACAATGCAACTATTATAGTGATCCAACCTACATCATCCTATAACAGCTACAACTCGACTGGATCCTCCAATTCTGAGTTGTTATAACATGGTAAACAAAGAGATGGAAAGAAGTTGATATCCATAAAGTAAGAAATCTCAAATGCCTTGTACATTAACCAGAGCGACCAACGCTTCATCAAAATTTTACAATCGGGAGCCTTGCTCAACCATCAATACCTTGCAAAATGCAAAAAACTAAGTACATATACTTGGGCAGATTTTCCCAACAGAGGCGCGCTCACCCTCCAAGGCATAGCATCCCTTCAATCAATCTTCAGGTGCCTTCATCAGACATCTCCTTAACTTCGCATGGCCTTTGCAGGGGAGGTAGTTGAAACACTAAAGGCCAAAATGGCATGTGCAGACTTCTCTGTCTAGTCGAGGACTTCGACATGGTTTCTTTGGAAAAATCAGTACACAGAACTCCTTCGAGCAGACTGCTTGTCAGGCCCTCCATACCTCACACTCAATGAATGAAAGGAGGTTTCAACCACCCGTCCTTGCCTTCATTTACTCCAAGCGAAAACCAAAAGCGAAATCGTATCCGATGGCACCTGGAAATCGCGATGATCTTTTCGGCGAGTGGATTTGACACTTTTGGCCCCTTTTGCTTAGCTCTTTTATTTCCCAAGTGACCACAGACCGTGACCCTACTTTTATTCTCATAGGCGCTTTCGACGTTCGCAAATAGGAAGGAGATGATCCTTGCATATCATAGTCGCAATGGGCGAAATGCCGAGATGGCTCAATTGGGCGCCACGCGTCCTTCAAATCTGACGGTCCTAAACTCACCCGACGCTGCTATGGGCCCCAGGTCCTAGACGCTCTCGTTACTTCGTGCATCAGGGATATGAGGGAGCTGCTCCTTGTGCTTCGAAATCGTGATGGGCGAGAAGGCGAGGAGCCTAATCGCGCGCCAGGTGTCCATTTCAGATGGACTGTTGAGACTGCCCCTTGGTACTGTGGGCCCGACTTTGGCACTATCGGCACTTCGGGGTTCGAGGTTTCAAGATGTACAACAACATAAAACCTTCTCCCTTTGAACTCGCGACTACCGAAAAGCCGACGTGACCAGATCTCATGCCACGCGTCCTTTGGGATGAACGGCTACCATCCATTCCTGCACAAAATATGGGCGCTATCCATTGCGCTAACCTCGGTGCAACTTCGCTAACCGCAATTTCTTGCCAACTGTTGATCTGTCCCTTTGGATGAATCCTGATCGCCAAAATCAGACTGCTCGCTCACTTGATTTAAGCTCGAAATAGATTTCTTCTATGAGCTGCGCTTGACGCTCATCGCGCCACTTGCATACCTGACCGCTCTTGCACTTCAGACAAGTTATGTTACTAACATTAGGCTCCATGGGGGATAGAGTCATCCCTGGGATGCTCTAAGGGCTCATTTTGCAGTTCCAGTGCCTTGCTGTTGGGCTATGGATTCATTTGCTAAGACGAAAAAATAGAAATAAAAATACATAAGGAACCAAAAGGATACTATTTACAAATCAAGGATCCATCGGAGGCTCAGACAAAACATTTCTTCAGAAAATGCCCATTTACTGGGCTGTTGAAAACTTCTTCGCCCTCCAAATCCTGCAGCCGATATGTGTTATTTGAAAAAACCTTAGAGATTTTGAAAGGCTCGATCCACAGGGCTTCAAATTTGTCGTGTTTTCCCTTGTCCTACTTAGGAGCATCCCATTTCAGTACCAGGTCTCCTATTCGAAACTCCTCCTTTTTGGCCTTCTTATCAAAAACCTGTTTGATCCTTTGCTGATGATCTTAAATTATGTCCATTACCTTCTCTCTAGCCTACTGGGCCTCCACTAGCTGATGAATCCTTCTGATCATATCATTGGGCTCTTCTTGAATATCCTGGAAGAACCTCGCGACAGGAATGGCCAACTGAGAAGGGAGGACAGCTTCTGCTCCATAAACTAACTGGAAAGGGGAGATGCCTATAGATCTCTGTGTGGTCACCCGATCAACCCATAGAGTGAATTTTAGCTTCAAATTCCAAGCCCTTTTGTTTTCCTCCAATAATATTTTGATGATTCTTATCAGGCTTTTGTTGGAAGATTCTGCCAAACCATTTCCCTAGGGATAGTATGGGGTGGAATGAATTAGTTTGATCCCAAATTGCTCACGGAACTTGACTAACGGCTCAGCCTTGAAAGAGGTTGCGTTATCAGTGACAATCTTTCTTGGGCATCCAAATCTTGTGATGAGGTCTTCCAGGAATCCAATAATTACCTTGTGGGAAGCACTCCTGGTGGGGATGGCTTCGATCCACTTAGCAAATAAATCAGTGGCAATCAAGATCCATCTATGCTGCCCACTGGAAGCAGGGTGGATTTCTCCAACAAAATCTAGGCCCCATTGCTGGAAAGGTCATGAAACAACTACAGGCTTTAAAGGCAGAGACTTGAGCTGCTGCTTTCCTGAAAATCTTTGGCATGGGATACAGGCTCTAACTCCTCTGTGGACATCAGCAATTTCCCGCCAACCATTGATCTGTCCCTTTGGATGAATCATGATCGTTAAAATTAGACTTCTCGCTCGCTTGATTTAAGCCTGAAATAGATTTCTTCTGTGAGCTGCGCTCGACGCTCATCGTGCCACTTGCATACCTGACCGCTCTTGTGCTTCGGACGAGTAATGTTGCTAACAGACTCCACCCTGGTCATCAACATGATGAAGAGACTCTAGAATGGCACCAGAGTGGGCAAGGTTCAAAGACACTGGCGCCTGGCACATTCCCTACAAAAAATCCTGGAGCATCTGAAAACTTTGAACAAAGTGGAGTTGCATTGGGTCCACAGGTCAGCGAATGGCCTGGTGGACAGGTTAGCCAATGAGGGGGTTGGAAAGGAAGGTCTGGAACTAGACACTACCTGGATCAACATCCCAAATGGACAACTCATAATAGACTACATCCACCTAGCGACAAAATACCGTGAAGGCAGCTTAAGTAAGGAAGGTCACATCGAGGAGGGCAGCGCAAGGCCTAGCGGCAGGCGTGCAGGACCCAGGCAGGATATGATTTTTGAACACTCACCCACCAATTACCATGCATGATTAGCATAAACAATAGGCAAGGGTACGACAGCAAGACCCTTTCGACAGAAAGAGTTGCGGGGAAAGCATGTGTGAAAGTACAGACGTCAAACCGCATGCAACGAATGACGTCAGGCATGAGGGAGTGACTTGGTCCAGAATTGATCCTCCATGCCAAAGTACAAGTACGAAGAGAAACACAGTAGGATCTCAAGTGAGGAGGGGTAGGGACCCGTATAGGGATAAAGGGCAATTCATCATGATCATACGAGCTGCAACGGGGAAAAAGGATAAGAGGGATAACTACTACAGGAAAACCATGATTGGAAGGACAAGCTCGCAATAGGAGAAGATAAATAAGAGGAGAGACAAAAAGAATAGTCTCAAATAGAAGGAGCGCAACTGTACGGTCTATCACAGATATAAGGGTAGGGAAAGGAAGAATGCTTGTGAAGTGAGGTACAGGCTGAGTAACCAGCAAGGGAGTTGCGATAGACCAAGCGGGATGTTGCGAAATAAGCGAATGCATAGGAAGAGGAATCCCCTTGAAAAAGAATTTATGAATAGTCCAGGATGGGTGTCAAGAATGGATTTGGCGGCAAAAGATGCGGAGGGCACCTTCCAAACTCTCGTTGCGCCGAAAGGAAAAGCAACCATTACCCACTGGGAAAAGGAAATAAAAGAAAAACACAAAGGCAAAGCATGGGATGCACTAGCACAGGAAGCGGACTGGGTAACTAATCTGGGGGCCACGCAGCCCAGGGAAACCCTCTACCATAAAAAAGTGGAGATGGCGTGGCTAACTAAGATGATGATCGACAATATAGCTCAGAAATGGAAGATTCCAGACAGGAAGATAACAAGGAACACAAGAAAATGTTGGAAGAAATCTTGAGTCGCCTCAGCAGTCTGGAAACTATTACCAAACTGTTAGTTGAGTTCGAGAATGATCAGAAATCCAAGATGGAGTGGTTGGCTTCTCAATTTCACCTATATCTGCGCTATGTCCATCACATGGACATCACACCAGTCGATGGACATGGTGCGCCAACCCAAATCAGAAAGACTCCCACGATCTCCCAGAAGGAGGATAACAAGAGCCAGGCAAATGGCGAGAAGAAACACATGACTGTCCTGGACTAGTGATTGGTTAGTCGAATGGTTAGTTCGGTCCACTACCCTCTTAGGCCTAGTAGGTTGTCTCAGCTTCTATTTTTTATGTCTGTGTTACTTTTATTTTTTCAAACTGGTTATGGTGGGGCTGGCCTGGTTTCCCCTGGTGGCAGACCAGTCCCACCCCTTGTATATATCAGTAAGCATAACTCGGTAACCCCCGGTCTGGTTTCCTACTAGGCAGACCAAGAGGCCCCCCTTTTCTGTATCATAATCTTTCTGCGGCAATACAGCTTCTTACACTCACAAAAAAAAAACATGTAAATAACAAAATAAAAGAGTAAAAGTTGTTTTTAATTTTTAAGGGAAAATAAGTGGAAAAAAATGGGGGGAAGTTTTGGAGGGAAAAATTTGAGGGGGGAATTTTGGAGGGAATATTTTTGGGGGAGATTTTGGAGGGATTTTTTTTCTTTCGGGGGGGGGGACATTTAGAGGGAAAATATCATTATGCATGTTATACTAATGTCATAGGGAGGGTGATCATTTGTATCATTCTATGTTCCCAGAGAGAAGGGATGGCTTCGTCAGATAAATAAGATTTTATTTCTGAGACATCAACAAATTGTTCACATACCTCTTTTATTGGGACTAGGAAATGTGATAGGAATATTTGTAATGAAAATGAGGCGTCATATTTTTCAACTAGTCATAATTTTGATCATAGCGCAAGAAATTTTATTCAACATGTTCCTCATGAAAGTCCTAAATTAGAGGACTTTGAAGGCACCGATGATGAAGAGGAGGAATATGATGGTGATAAATCTATTCAAGAGTTTAATAGTAATGAAAATAATCAAAATGTAGGTCAAAGTGGAGACTATGATCAACGTTTAAATGATTGGAATGAAAATTTTCCTCCAAGTGAGGAGCTTCAAGGTACCGATGAAGATTTCCAAGGCACCAATGAAAATGAAGGAGAAATTCCCTCAAGTGAAAATTTTAAAAGCAGTGAAGATGATTATGACAAAGGTGGACACTTTTTCTCGAGTGGGGAATTTAAAGACAACAATGTTGGTGATGATGAATTTCCTCCAAGTGAGGATTTTGAAGGTACTGATGAAGATTTTTCTCCAAGTGAGGATTTCCAAGGCATGAGTGAGGATGATGAAGAATTCACCCCAAGTGGGGATTTTAAAATTAATGATGACGGTTATGGAAATGCTGGACAGTCTTTCTCGAATGAGGAATTTAAAAGAAGCAATGTTGGTGATGATGATTTTCCTCCAAGTGAGGATTTTCAAGCCAGTAATGAGGATGATGAAGAATATCTCTCAAGTGGTGATTTTCAATGTAGTGAATATGATTACGCCATTGGTGGACACTCTTTCCCGAGTGATAAATTAAAAAACAACAATGTTGATGTTGATTTTCCTCCAAGTGAGGATTTTCAAGATACTGATGAAGATTTTCAAGGCACTAAGCAGGATGGTGAAAATTTTCACTCAAGTGGGGATTTTGAAAGCAATGAAGATTATTATGTCAATTGTGGACATAATGTTGGTGATTATTTTCCTTCAAATGATTATGTTGATGATGATGTTCTCAATCATTCAGCTGCAACAAATCAAGGAAATCGACATTCTCTAGTTCAGTCACCTGACAATGTTTTTCTTGATACTCCTTGTGGTGATAATGAAAATCATTCTAGTGAGGATGATGAAATAGTGGAGACATTGCAAAGAAACATTGTGTCTAGGACCAGGATTAGACCTTTTTATATCAATCCAAATCATTCTAGTTATACAAGGTCTAGGAAATAATTTCTCACTAAATTAATTTCCATAAGTGAATTGATTTCAAGTGAATGTTGTCAAAAGAATTGTTTGAAAAGCATGGATTGCATGTATGCCTTGAATAAAATGAAGACATATTTTTCAATGAATAAGAGCATGCAAAATCGATATTTGAAGGGGTGCATGATATCCACCAATACATGATATGATTATCGCATTGGGAATATTTTACTTTGCAGAAAGACTTTCAAAAAAATTCACTCAATTAGTAATCTTCATCTATCAAGAATCCATACAAGGTTGGAAAAATATCCTTCATTGTATTCAAAGGTACATCATGGATGAGAGAGTGGGCCATTGAAAAACACTAGTCATGGATGCATGTTTTCCAAACATGGAGAGTGTATGCCAGATAGAGACACGATACATATTCCAGATAATTTCTCAAGGAGTGAAATCTACAACTTGTATAAAGGATATGTTGAAGATGTTGAAGGAAATGGTAATTTTATTACATATGAATATTTTACAACAATACGGAAGAAACAATTCAACAATGTTTGTATTCCTAAGAAGTCAAGGATGGGGATTTGTAGTATATGTGCTACTCTTAAATCAAGGAGAGATAAATATGAAGGGGCATAAAGAGGTATGTATTTACTATTTTTTTTAATTGAATAGCTATCAACTATGAAAACATACGATCACTATTTTCATTTTATGTCATGTGCATATTCCATAGTCAAATCTCTTCAAGAACATCGAAATCAACAATCAAGTGAAAGACAAAAGTTGTACAAACATCAAAAGAAGTGTTATGATGCTCCAAACAAATATTTAGGTATGATTAGGTTGCAGTAGTCTTGGTAATACATAGTTGACTGGATCTCCTCCTCTAACACCTAATACTCCCAAAGTAGGTAGTGACCTCGTCCACCGGACCATGTTGTACATGTGCTCCTATAGGGTGTTCCTCGAGGAATGGTGGCAATAATGACCTATGTATTTTACTACTTCATGTATGTAGGATACTATATGTTGTAATATGGGTATCACTACCCTTTTCATGAGCTCTACCTCCTCTGTGGTTGCCTTTTGCATGTACCCTATCACCTCCCTGTGGTCAATTTGGCCCGGTTTGTCCTTGTTGTCCCACCAATTGCATGAGTACCTCAAGAGTCTATTGTTAGTTCCTAATCATCTCTACCTATCTCTGAGCTACTTCTACCTATCTTTGGTTTGCCTCATCCTGACTCCTAGTCATATGAATCGGTAGCCCGATCACGGGATCTTCTGTATGATCTTGGTTGTCTCCCATGTTTCCTTCTTGTTTTGACTTTGGTAGGTTCACTTCCATTTCTTCTTCCTCTGGTGATCTTGGTAAGGGTTTTCCTCCACGCCCCCATATTCTAGGCTTCAAGGAACTCACAGGAGGGCAAGATCACCATCTCTGATACCACTGTAATATCCCCAAAAGCTCAAGAGCACTCCATGTAAGAGGTCAAATCATAATGAGGAAGGTGAAGTTCTACCCTCCCTTTATACTTCTTGGAAGCCTTCTAGATCTTTCCCTCTTTTACCAAATCAAATATGACCATTATTCTTTCTAGATATTTACCAAAACATTAAAAGTGACTTTTAATGCTTAAGTAATTATCAATCTTTTTACTTAATGTCACTTTAGAATGTAACATCTCCTAGCTAGTGACATTAAATAAACCCCCTTAACTCCATTTTCTTCACTAACTATAGACTTAGGGAGTCATATAGGCTACTAAGTCATCCTCTATCTCGTGATCAATCGGAATGGTACATTACATCCAACACTTTAAAGACAATGGATTTTTTTTCCATTTCTAGTGAGTGACCATAATTTCCCCTACATCTAGCACAAAGAAAAAAACTAGAATCTAATCTCTAAGAGGGTTATCTCCAATCCTTCTCCCATGAAAATGATCGACTACAACCAACTCCACCATCAACACAAATCCATTCATTTTTACATCTTCACCAAGCACCAAGTTTACTATATTAACCATTTGTTTTAAACATAACTTCCTCTTTCTACCAACACCACTACCATCCCCTTTTCCTTGGGCTACTAGCTTCTCTTTACCCTAAGAAGAATCCTTCCCTTTGTGCTATTCACTCTTTGGAAAACTAGAAACACTCCCTACAAAAAACCCACCAAGAGCTATAATATCCAAGGAGTTTCCATTGAGGCCTGAACAAAACCATTTCCCTTCGCATAACATAAAATCACTATGTGCATAGACATGTGTAGCTATAGGGAAAAGAACGGAGAAATATTTCAGATCTAACTCATTTACCACCTCATTATCATAACTTTGATGCATGTGATCCCGAGGTCTAACATAACAATCATCTCTTCATCCCACCTAATCTCCAATTTGATAGGGATTTGATAGGGATAATAGTCCTTGTCACTTTCAACCAATCCACCATAAGATGTATTGAATTTTGAATGTAAATTCTCATAATTGAGAATATCAAGTCCCATTTTATCACCTGCATAATTTTTACTATTCAATTTTGACAAACATCCTAGTGTATCCACCTCTAGAAGAAAAGGCCCCATGGGATTTTCTCTATAGAAGCAACCTTTGAGAGACTAGACAAATCAATTACATGAGGAGAGGACCATATTTGGAAACCCTCATATGGATTTGGTGAATAACCGACTAACTTTGGCTCCTTCATGTAAACCCTAGTCATTGAAAAAGTTCACATACACAAACTAAGAACATACAAAGTAGTGAACCATTMATAAAATATATCATCAAAAATAACAACAATAATTTTACCCTAAGTGAAGGCTGCAAATMTGAAGGTTCTTCGACATTATCACAAAATTATCCAAGAGGCCCACAAGGGGAACCTCTTGATGTTGGGGTATCCCACTATTTCCTCTCAATCGTAGGCATGGCTTATCCAAAAATATTGAAGCTCGCAAGGAAACATGGATGGATATTTAGTATGCTACTTCTAGAACCCAACAATGGATGTTCCAGAGGGACATGCCATCAATTCAATATTGGTTAAAGCATGATCTGGTTGAAAGACAATCTCTGTGTTCTAGAGTACTATTGTGAGAGCTGCAAACTATAAGAATATTTCCAATCCTTGCTTACAATTGATTTTATTCTTAGTCTTATTGACACAACAAACAAATATATAAGTTAATCCATTTATCTGATTAAGATAATATCAATGGCTATAATGAAATGGATTATAGCTTTGATTTCTAATATCACAATGGATTTCTAATTTTCACCTTGAATTTTAGTGTTTCATACTACATATTGGATGATGGAGAGGAAGAGGACACCCACGCCTTGTAAGACTCACTCGTAGTCACCAAACGTGTTCCATCTCCCATTCCTTCAATCATTGAGAGTATTGTTGGGGTTGTTGTGGGGTAACTCCTTCTACGAGCCTCCATGTAGATATTCTAGCTTTTTAGTTGGTGTTACTACTTCACACATTTTTATATACCTTCTTTATGTGATACAGAAGGAACTCTACTTTATTGTCTTTATAGATAGATTGTTCTTCTATTTTTGGTCATTACACATATTGACCTCTAGGGTTTCCTCTTTGGCATAATTACTAAGGTGGCACGCGGGTATACCTTGTCTTTGTCTATTTTTTCCATCTTAGGGTTTTGTTCCATAGAGAAAACTTACTACAAAACCCTAAAACAACAAGTTTGATTTAAGGAGTGAAATTCCTTCAAGAAAAGTTTCAAATGTTCTTCACTTTCAACTATGTGGGATATACATGAGAGTTATGAATAACATTGGCATGTGTTGTACAACACATGGCTACCGCATGCAATAACATTGATAACTTGTATGAACTAACTCTGTAGGTGAGGTCGATGTTATGACACTTGATGCTTATGGGTGCCATCGGCAAAGAAACCATGTGTCAAAAAACCACCTAGATATGTGACATGTTTTCTAAGGCTGAAATATGTGATACGTTTTCCTAGGCAGAAAAAAATTTCTTGAGGGCGTTGCACCCCCCCTCAATCCCCCTTGCACGCTCGTGCAAATAATATAACACATACCCAAAATTCTCCCACTTGTTGTTTTCTTTGCATACAGGGGGTTACAGGGTTACATAGTCAACAATCCAGGGAAACAATGCCCATGGATCCTCGACACCAAGAGAACTTCTCAGTGCTCACAGATTTTTTTAATGAATCTGCAACATTCTTCAAAGTGTCCACCTTCATCAGCAATACTTTCTTTTCTTCAACCATGTCTCTCACAAAGTGATATTGAATATCAATATGCTTTGTCTTTGAATGATGAGCTAGGTTCTTCGCCAGAAAAATTGCACTCTAACCGTCACAATCTATCCTTACAACTTGTTGTACCAACCCAATACCCAAACACAATCTTTGCAACCATAATACTTCCTTACTTGCATGAGTGGCTGCTATGTATTCATCTTTTGTAGTTGAAAGTGCCACTACATCCTGTCTTTTTCTCATCCAACTTAATTTTCCTCCAAACAGGTTAAACACATACCCACTTGTAGATCTCCAACCCAGACTGCATCCACAAAGCCATTTATATCCACCACTTTGTCCAATCCTAGTCTTCCTTCGTAACACAATCCATAGCTATCAGTGCCACGCAAATACCTAAAAACCCTTTTTATTGTTGTTCAATGCTCCTTCCCTGGTTTTGACATATACCTGCTCAAAACACCCATTGCATGTGCAATGTCCGGTCTAGTACAAACCATTGCATACATCAAACTGCCAACTGTACTCGCATATGGAATACGAGACATGTCCTCCTCCTCTTCATGTGTCTTGGAACACTGATACATATATAACTTTACACCAACAGGAATAGGAACCTTGACCGATTTACATTCCTGCTTATTAAACCTCTGCAATATTGTCTCGACATATTTTCTCTGATTTAACCAGAGTTTCCTCCTTTTCTGATCTCTTATAATTTCCATGCCCAAAATGAAATTTGAAKCACCGAGATCCTTGATGTCAAATTTAGAGGACAACTAAGTTTTCACATCCTGGATAATCTCCTTGTTGTTTCCTATCAACAACATTTTATCCACATACAAGACCAAATAAATCAAATGGTCACCAATTAATTTAAAATACACACAATGATTCTCTTTGCTTCTTGTGAAGCCAAGTCCCAACATATAAGTATCATATTTTTTATACCACATCCTTGGTGATTGTTTTAAACCATACAGGGACTTTTTCAGCTTTCATACTAGCTCCTTCTTTCCCTTCACAGCATAACCTTCTGGTTGCTTCATATAGATTTCTTCTTCTAGATCCCCATGTAGGAATGTTGTCTTCACATCCATTTTTTCTATTTCAAAATAAAATGCAACAACAACAGATGACATAAATATTATAGAAGTTAACTTGGCAACACGAGAAAAAATCTCACCAAAATAAATTCCCTCAACCTGGGAATAACCCTTTGCTACTAACCGAGCTTTGTATTTCATCACTTATCCTTCTGCATTCAACTTCTTTTTAAATACCCATTTGTTGCCAATGGGATTTCTTCCAGTTGGAAACTCCACTAGATCCCAAGCCTCATTCTTATCCAAAGATACCATTTCTTCGTTCATGGCCCTTTTCCAGAGGTTTTCATCCTCTGAATCCACTGCCTCCCTGACAGTTCTAGGATCATCATCAGTAATAGACAAAGAAAAATTTGAATGGAAATCAGATGGAGT